>JAKUCV010001918.1:43725-62928 GCA_028386065.3 Turnera subulata
AGAAATATTTATAGTAATTATCTTTTCTAAATATATATACAATTTAATTTCCAACACAAAACATAATTACTTTTAATTTACAAAATACATATTTATATACATACACCAAAATCATAATATTCCAGCCAAAATAATATACATATTAAATTTCCAGAAATTATTTATATGGTATTTATATTTTTTTTCCAATTAGTAATAGTTTCCCAAAACATAATCTTAATTATTTAACCAAGTAAATATATTTATATTTTAACAAAATACCAGATTGAACATCAGATTATTAATAAATAGATATATATAAAAATTGTTTTTTTTTAATTAAATGGACTGGGCCGAACTATACAGCCCATGGCCAAGCCCAGGTCCAAGGACCAGGCCATGGCTGCAAGCCCAACACACAGCCCAAGTGAATAGTACCGGCCCGAAGTCAAACCCAAACACCCATCCGTTTACGCACGCGGGTCACCCGTCACTCACCTTCAACCCGGGAACCCACGGGTTCAAGCGATGCGAGGCGGCGCGAGCAGCGACGGTCTAGGCAGCATGAGGCGCGGGCAAGGGCGGCGACTCTGGAACGGCAGAAGGAAGGCGCGGCGGCGGCGGCAGAAAGCGGGAGGCGCGAGGGAAGCAAGATCCACGGGTCCTCAGCCGGGTCGTAGGCGCGTCACGGCTCCACGGTGGACGGAAGGCGACGGCGACAGCTGGGGTGAGGTCGCGTCGGCCCTGCGAGCACCGCGATGGTGGCGGTGTGGCGTGTAGTGGCGCCGGTCGCTTCCTCGTGTATAGTGATGGAGGCGGGTTGACGATGAACAGTTGCTCCCTCCTTTTTTTTCATTTTCTTCTTTTCTTTTTCTGATTTCCATTTTTCTTTCTCTCTTTTTTCTATTTTCCTATTTTGTGATTGGTTCTTTTTTTTTCCATCCTTTTTCTTTCTTTTTTTTATTTTTCTCTCTTTTTTTTCCTTCCTTTCCTGCTTCCTTCCGGTTCTCCTCTTCATCTGTTTTCTTTTTATAAACTGAAAGATGAACTATTATCCATGTGAAACAATAATGCAGATCCGTCTGTATTACGGGCGAATCCGATCTGGACCAGAAAATAACTGATACCCCCTTAGTTATTTTCCGGTGTGATTTTCCGAGAAATTCCGAAACCCGAAAAATACCAACTTAGTTCCGAAAAATCCGCGGGAAAATCACGAGCGCGGGAAAAGTCTCGGTTTCGAAAAACGACTCCCGATTTACCTTGAATTAATTACCCAAGATTAATTCAACAGTAAATCACGGTAAATAGACTTTTACAGTCCCTGTAAAAATCCAAAATTTACCCGGGCTGTTACATTCTACCCCCCTTAAAAAGAATTTCGTCCCCGAAATTCCGTCTTATCCGTAGGTCCTACCACGATAAGCTTTTTGCACACACTGCCAGGTGTCCAACCTCAACATGATTTGTCGCTTATACCCTTAAGCGACATCTCATCCGCTTATAAATACCCAACCTCATAGCTGAGACATTCACTCTCAGCCATGGACTCTCCACTTCGTTCTCGAACGACCTCAGACTCCGAGAACAACAGCTACATCGGCGGCACAGCTTTCCCAACAAGCTCCGATGAAGAGCCTCCGAAGAAGCGGTTCAAGACCAACATCATCGGTCTGGAGGAGCACATGGTGGTCTCCCCAAAGCGACGGAAGAAGCGTGCCGGCAAGAAAGCTGAGGACAAGAAAGGCAAGGCGGTAGCTGAAAGCAGCACACCGCAACAGAAGTTGACGCAGCTGAACGTCTCCCTGAGGAAGATCAGCTCGGCGGTGGCACAAATTGGACTGGCGTGTGCGGAGCTGTTCCCTCACCTGAGGAACGTCCAAAACCTTGTAAAAGACTTAGAGAAGCAAGTAACTCAGTAGAGTACTTCTTCTTCGATGTAAGACTGTTATAAATTAATAAAATAAGTTCCTTTTGAAATCAAATTTCTTGAATTATGAATTCTCTTATTAAGATTTGAAAGTTCATATTTAACTGAAAAGAAACAAAATATTTAAAACATAACCAAAACTGTCATGAATAAAATCGAACATAATGTTGTTAAAAACAGGACCGATAAAACGAATTATAACCAACATAAAGAAATTAAAAACGGAACAAAACTCGTTTAACCAAAATCAAAATGAAAAGAAATTAAAACATGATATGTTTTCATGCTCGGCGCTCTAGTTCGATCGTGTCCATTCTCAATCCTGAGAAACGTGACACGTACAGTTAACGGTGATGTCGGTTAACTTCGTGAAGAAGACATCCGTTAATTGGCAAGGTGACGATCTCGGGAACGTCCTGTGTCCCTCGAAAGACACGTTACCCACTTGTTCACCATTTCCGCATAAGCCAAAACGTCTGTCAAGGCTCGTATCTCTCCACGACGTCCGAACAGCTGGAAACTTGTCGCACATGCACTCTACTCGAGATGCGGTCCCATCTGTCCATCCTCAACGGTCACGGATGCAAGTGGTGAAAGGTGCAAGAAAATATAATAAGTCCATAAAAACAAAAGACAAGGTAGCCAGAGCCAAAGAAAATCATGAGTTAGGAAAAGGCTGAAAAACTCTGGCATGGGTCTGAAAAACGCGTAAAGTATCAAAGCGTTAATTGAAAGCAACGGTAAATTCAAAAAGCAAATCTTTGAAAATAAAAAACGGTAATCACGCTCCCTATAAGAGTATAAAAGAAGGAGCGGAGATGTATAAAACATTAAAAGCATTTTAAAAGCAGACAAAACTCTCAGAAAACAAAACCACAAAACGCTGAAAACCAAAACACCTACGCGTCCGAATCAACATGCCTGCTCCCTCATCCGTCTTCTTCGTCGAAGGTGCCAACCTAGGCAGAAGGAATCGTCTGGCATACAGCATGGTCAACGAGCGTGCTGAAGAACTACCGAACGAGCTTGGAAGAATGCCACGTCTAGTCTTCGTCGACGAACTCTACTCGTCGCGGTTCTTCGTCACTCCAATGGAAGAGGTGTTCTTCCTAGAGGACCATGGGACACTGCGGACTTCATACTACGGCTCAGCAAACTCCATGATGTTCTTCATCTCGGATAGGCTTCAAGAGTTCAACCTGGAGTCCACTTGCCAGACTGTGGAGCAAAGCGCTTACTACCAGCTCGCAATGACAGCCCAGAGCATACCCAGAATGACTCGGCTACCTCCAACCTGGCCGAAGGTACGGCTACTGGTGTGGAACTGCAGAGGAGTGGCTAGACGTGCACAAGAGTTCTCATGCACCCTGAGGGACTTGAAGAACCAGTACAAGCCAAATATGGTTCTTCTGACGGAGACGCAGTGGCAACCACGGGACGATCACGGTCTGATTCCACTCCGGTTCCCTCAAGCTAACCAGTTCGAGATTCCTGGCCAGAGAGACAGAGGCGGCATGTGGTTCTCGTGGAGCGACAGGGTCACGGTCAACGTCAACAGTGACGCAAACAGTTTCCGTGTCAACGTCGTTGCAAACCGTTAAATGTATTTTCTATTTTTATAAAATATCAAAAATCGTTGTAATATTTCCCTTTTATTTTATATAATATCAAATATCAATGTACTATCTCTGTTTGTAATGAAATATCAGTATTACTAATAATATTTGTATTTTCGCTATTTATGGCATCATTTACCTCATATGTGTATGTTCTACGACAGCTGGCGTCCCTCGACTGGATCCATAATGCACTAACTAAAATGATATAAAATAATAAACAAATGGAGCGAACTATGCAAACAAGACAACAACACACATAGACTGCCCGACAAGACCTAACGCCCGCTCCGCTACCAAAATGAGACACCCCGACCCGTATTTACCGTACACAGTAAACACGTGCCGGAACTGTGACCACCCGACCCAACAAAGCCCTAGCATACAGTGTGAACTACAATAACTCGGCCCAACGGCCCAAAATAGTAAAACAACATAAATAATAAATCCCGGCCCAATGGCCCAATAATAGCGAAAACAATGCACAGCGGAAGACTTTAAACTCACTAACACTGTATGCGACACATGCAATCTATGGATCCAAGCCTGTCCAAGGGAAACGCTACAGCCTGTCTGGAATGCACCAAGCCTGTACATGAAACAACTCATCCTACGGGATGAAACCCCGCAGGCGAGGGGTGAGTCCGAAGCGCTCACCGACGAAAGATAAACAGTGATATATTCACCAATAACACTTTCGAAGTAAAACAATCATCAAACAGATGAAACTACACACACAACACAACAGAGGAATCTAAATCAAGCAACGCATCAAGGAATCTAACACAACCAACACGTCAACCAACACGTCAAAGGAATCTCACTTAATCACATCAAAGCCAAGACCAAAAGATTACTTATTAGTTTTTATTACCTATTTTACCTTCCGGGTCCGTCACTGGACAAGCTAGGGCCGTACCTGGTTATTAACTAATTCTGGCCAATATCTCAAATCTGGGGTCAGCACCCCAACCAACTAACCCACTGGCCATGACACCACAGAACTAGTATCTAACCATCTAGTCGTACCACTACTTCCAAGTGACAAATAAAACATCATCTCAAATATTCCTCTTACATCAATCAATAGCCCACATCCTCAACTTATTTTCATATCAACAATTCCAATTCACTAACAGCAAGTCATGTAAATCCAAACACAATTCAACGGTCCAATCAAACAACAAAGCATATCCAACAGAGCAAATAGTCACATATCAAGACAGTCCATCTCCACATCAGCCAACAAGCACCGTAAATATAACATAACCAAGAACATAAATAAGGGACAATCATAACCCAAACACATACGAATACTTCTATGTGTGACCTTCTAAGTCTAGTTAACTTTATTATCCCGTTTTAATTTGGGCCCTGTCACGTATCAAGTGTTGGCTGGTCCGCAGTGCCACTTTCCAAACAAGCATCCACATGCCAACCGGATATTCGGCATATCCGAGCCACTGGGTATTCGGTATACCCTCACCACAAGCATCAATATACCAACCGGATATTCAGCATATCCGAGCCACTGAGTATTCGGTATACCCTCACCACAAATATCAACATACCAACCGGATATTCGGCATATCCGAGCCACTGGGTATTCGGTATACCCCCAACCACAGACACCGACCAGACCACTCCTTACCAACACTTAATGTCCGTGACGCTAACAGTCTAAGTGAGGTTAACCAATTATTCATTTTTATTAAATTACCAATTATCAAAACCCTGAGCAGACATCCTGCCTCACAGCTCATCTGGGTTATCTCATCTTATCACAAATCAACCAAGATTTATAAACACTCCAGTTATCACCAGTAAATAAGCCAATTAACGAAGCAATATATCACAATGTATAATCAACAACATTTAATCAATTAAACCAAGCAATACACAACATACACAGGTCTGACACGATTCAACAACAAACATCAACAATTCCATAGCAATCAGGTAACAGTCAACAATTATTCCAGCAGATCAATCAAACAACAAAAATACACAAACAACAAGGAAACACACACAGCATTACGGGCACATATCAAGGTTTATCCATCCTCACCTTGGCCGATTACTCAGCTTCGGAAACAATGACCGGTCCGCGCCGGCTCCTCGGGAAACTGCCCGATATCCAAAAACCTATACAAAAAAATCATACATACACATAAATGCACATATTTGGTATGCAATGATGTCATTACTACGAAATTACCCATCCCGATTCATATCCGTTATTATTTCCGTTTATCGAAAATATTTACCGAACGTATTTCCGAATATAATTTCGGTACTATACTTTAATTAAAATTCTTTTCAAAATACTTTCATAAAATAACTATAATTATCCAAAATAATAATTACTATAATTTTCCAGAAAAATAATAAGCTATTTATAATTTCTAGAAATATTTATAGTAATTATCTTTTCTAAATATATATACAATTTCATTTCCAAACAAAACATAATTACTTTTAATTTACAAAATACATATTTATATACATACACCAAAATCATAATATTCCAGCCAAAATAATATACATATTAAATTTCCAGAAATTATTTATATGGTATTTATATTTTTTTCCAATTAGTAATAGTTTCCCAAAACATAATCTTAATTATTTAACCAAGTAAATATATTTATATTTTAACAAAATACCAGATTTAAATTGGCATTAATTTACTCAAAATAACTATATATTTTTTTTTCGAAATTGAACATCAGATTATTAATAAATAGATATATATATAAAAATTGTTTTTTTTTTAAATTAAATGGACTGGGCCGAACTATACAGCCCATGGCCAAGCCCAGGTCCAAGGACCAGGCCATGGCTGCAAGCCCAACACACATTCCAAGTGAATAGTACCGGCCCGAAGTCAAACCCAAACACCCATCCGTTTACGCACGCGGGTCACCCGTCACTCACCTTCAACCCGGGAACCCACGGGTTCAAGCGATGCGAGGCGGCGCGAGCAGCGACGGTCTAGGCAGCATGAGGCGTGGGCAAGGGCGGCGACGCTGGAACGGCAGAAGGAAGGCGCGGCGGCGGCGACAGAAAGCGGGAGGCGCGAGGGAAGCAAGATCCACGGGTCCTCAACCGGGTCGTAGGCGCGTCACGGATCCACGGTGGACGGAAGGCGACGACGACAGCTGGGGTGAGGTCGCGTCGGCCCTGCGAGCACGGCGATGGCGGCGGTGTGGCGTGCAGCAGCGCCGGTCGCTTCCTCGTGTACAGTGATGGAGGCGGGTTGACGATGAACAGTTGCTCCCTCCCTTTTTTTTCATTTTCTTCTTTTCTTTTTCTGATTTCCATTTTTCTTTCTCTCTTTTTTCTATTTTCCTATTTTGTGATTGGTTCTTTTTTTTTTCCATCCTTTTTCTTTCTTTTTTTTTCTTTTTCTCTCCTCTTTTTTTTTCCTTCCTTTCCTGCTTCCTTCCGGTTCTCCTCTTCGTCTGTTTTCTTTTTATAAACTGAAAGATGAACTATTATCCATGTGAAACAATAATGCAGATCCGTCTGTATTACGGGCGAATCCGATCTGGACCAGAAAATAACTGATACCCCCTTAGTTATTTTCCGGTGTGATTTTCCGAGAAATTCCGAAACCCGGAAAATACCAACTTAGTTCCGAAAAATCCGCGGGAAAATCACGAGCGCGGGAAAAGTCTCGGTTTCGAAAAACGACTCCCGATTTACCTTGAATTAATTACCCAAGATTAATTCAACAGTAAATCACGGTAAATAGACTTTTACAGTCCCGGTAAAAATCCAAAATTTACCCGGGCTGTTACACCAACCCCCCAATTATCTCCTCTACACCCCTGATGTCGCAGTGCATCGCCGATGCCGGTGCAAGTTGCCGCCATGCCTCTATCCTCCATCAATTATTGTTGGGTTCGTCGCTGTCCAAGCAACACGGCATCGCCGCCGTTCATCGCGACAACTGCCAAACCCCTCCTTTCCTAGTGTCGCGCTCAGTTCTTCCCAGTATTGAATCGTGTATCACCGAACCTCGAGGTAGGGAAGCCAAGGCGGGATCCAAGTGTTACTGCAACGGGACTGGTGGTATAAAGCCTGTCGCGCGCCTCCTCCTTTTCTCCTCTGCCGCCATTGAGACTCACCGGTTGGTGGTGATTGTGACCGGATTGGTGCTGTGGTTGTTGATTATTGGTGATTATTGGGTAATTGTTGATTATTGCTCCATCGATTATTACGCTTGATTATTGGGTGTGGTGGTGGTGGTGGCAGTGGCGGTGGTGGTGGATGGGCTCTTCAACTGTTGTTTGTGCTTATAATTTCTTGTTTTCTCTCCCTTTTTCATGGGGCTTATGCTTTGGTGAGGAGGATGATTAGGATTAGGATGGGAGGGATTTTTTTTTTTCAGATGGGGCTACAGAAGGGACTGTCGAAGAGGAGGGAGGAGGAGGGGAGTGGTGGCAATAATGTTTTCTTTTTTTTTTCATAATTTTTTTATTTGTTCTTAAAACATAAAATAACAGAAAAGAATAAATTTACCGAACGGTTAATACACTGCCACGTGTCAATCATCAATGCTTCCCGTTAAATCAACCAACAGATACTTGAAAAACCCTAACGGAAACTAAAGAAAGGAGTCAAAATGCGAAATAAGAAAGATTAGGGGGTCAAATTCCGATTTTTTTTTCAGGGGGTAAGCTAAGTTTGACCAAAAGATCAGGGGGTAAAATGTATTTTACCCAATCTACTATATTATACTACATACTAAAACACGAAAGGAAAGCCTTAAGTGATATGTCTCTTTTGCCTTAGAAATTTTTTAATATGACAAATCTATCCTTCAGTTAGTTTAATATACTTTTTTGTTCGGTGATGGGGAGGAACGAATTTAAGCTGAATTTTTTTGCTTGGAATCTTCTAGACCAGTACTTTTTAGTTTTTATATATTTGTAAATAAAGTAATCATCTACAGTATCTTCCCTTTTATCCTATCCTGTTCCAAATCATTTAGCTCACCTCTTCCCCTCACTCTCTTCTGAATCTATTGTTTTCTTTCTCTTTCGTTCTTTTAATGGTGGCTTTTGCTATTATTTTTTCCTTCTTTCTTTCTTTATCTTTTCTGCCAATTATGAAGTTTTCCCAAGTTGCCTCTTCCATTATTAGGAAAATGAAGCCAGACAAAAAGGAAGAACAAAGGGAAGGAAGTTGTGGAGCCTATCTGTTATTCCGCTTTCGTTAGCACCTCTGCTAGGTATGTAATAATTTCTTCACCTTCTCCTTTCATGTGTTTATTTTGTTTCCCTTCCAAGTAAATTGGCTGAAGGTTAGGTTTTCCTAATTTATAAGCCATGAATGCATTTTATTTCCTCATCATAATGCATGGTGATTATAAAAGTTAGGGTATAGTGCTGCTCTATTTTCTTCTGGGTTTTGGCCGATGGTACATGCTTGGTAAGATTTTGGCCTATGTACTCACTATGCGAGTTCTTTTGGTAGATTTTTTTACATTGTTAGGGAACTAAGTTTTGGGTTTTTTTTTTTTTAATGTGGGTTAACTGTCACGACTGATGCTTTCTCCAGGTCATGCTATCAAGAACACAATGAAAGAAGCTGGAGTTATTTACCCAGTCCCGTACTCTTCCTCATAAAAAGGTTTGTAGGTTTATTGTGCCATTTGTGCCCTTTACTATTGTGCTTTTGTCTCTAACTTTTCACTTTAGTGTGATGATTGAATTTCTTTAGTTCTAACTGCATTGATTTTTCATTTTCCATTTGTATTAAGGAATCACTCGACAATTGACTAGAACAAATTCCCTTTTCATAAGTTGTTCTGTAAATTTTGATGACATTCTCTCCTGCGTGTCTTCTGGCCATGGATAAAAGATAAAAAAGGGCAATGCCTCTTCTTTCTAACCCTCACCTTACTCCTTTATATGTGTAAGGCCTAGCCTAAGATACTTCTGATAGAAAGAGAGGAAGTACGAGCAGAAAGAAAGTCACTCTTCTATTTCCCAGATAATGCATTATGTCGTGTTGTATATTTGTGCATTATTTTGGCTTGATTGTTTTTAGGAGAATTGTAGCTTTTGTGGTTTAAAAATTCTCTTACTTGCAGAGTCCTCATGCACATGCAACAACATAGAAGCCTTCCTAGAAACCAAATCAGTCCTCTCTAATCTTTTGTTGGTCTTAAGTTTTGGTGCATCTATTTTTTTTTTTTTGTGTGTTTGTTTTTGTGTGCTATCAAACCATGCTTTTCTTTTTCAATTATTCAATTATGCTTTATTGTTATGTAGGATTATTGTTTCCAGTATACATGATAAAGTTAATGTGGCATAAGACACATTTAAATTGAGGAATAGAGAAGACTGCTAAACTGGGTTCTAAAGTTTGCACACAGGTGGCTTAATTTCTCTTTTAGCAGGATTGATATCTATTCTTCATGAGGATATACCAGACATATCTTTTGCTTTCTTTTGATGTTTATTCTTTTTTTGTGATGTTCTTATACATATCCACTCTTTTACATGTTTAATCAGTTTATAAAATACTTATGCATTTCTATTTTGATAATATAAGGAAGATGACATTTTGTTTTGGATTTCTAACCTGTACATGTCAATTAACTATATAAAAATATTATCCATTTCTATTCAAAAAGTAATGAGAAAGATGATTTTTTGGTCAAATGTGCAGGGTGATATCCCTCTAATCAAATTAGAGTGTATATATGTTTTCGGGTCTTCTAAGTTGCATATATTTTTCTTAAAGCTAATGAAGCTACGCAAGACTCAGAGCTATCAAAAACAGTAAGAAAAAACATTCAAGTTTTGTATATGTGCCATGTGCAGGAAATCAAATTTTTTGGATGAGTTTAAGGTTCAAAGCATCAACCTATGAAGTTTCTCTTTCATTCTTTTATAATAATTTGACATTCTAATGCATGGATTAGCAAGGACATGGTTTCAAGTGATTAAGATCTGTGGAGTATGCTGATTGATTCCCATTCTTTTTGCATATAAGAATAACTGTAAATCCAATTGAACCTACATAGGAAACGACAACTTTTTTACATTTAGAGTTGTTCTAATGAAATGTTGTCTAAAGTGTTCAGCTTATGCATAATCATGGTAGGCTCTGTTCTGGGTAACGCTTTGTGTGCGTATCTAGGCTTGCAAGTTGGAATTGAGGCCTTGAAAGGCTTCAAGAATGCCATCATTGACGACCCATTCGAGTGCTGGCAAAAAGAAAAATGAACTTATGTTGGTGGGTAGTCATTTTTTCCTTTTTATAATTTTTTTTCAACACATAAATTTTGCATTCATGGTTCAAGAAATCTATCATTGCTTTTATAGGAAGAAGAAGCAAAGGCTCAAGATGCTAGAAAAAAAGGAAACTGTCGTCCTAGATAAAGGTTCTATTGAGTCTTTAACATATTTTGAATAATATCAAAGGAATCTATCACAAATGAAAATTAGTCTTGCTATGTTAAACTCTTAATTACTTGGAATTTTTGTCATTTAGTTTGTGTGTGCTATCGTTTGAGCTGTCCATCTTGGTAAGTAGCCTAGATTTAAAATAGGTATTACCTCATTTAATTCTCCTCTCTGTGACATCAACTCAATATGAACAGGCACAAAAAAAATTACTAGGTTTATTAACAACCATAAAATATTAAATGTTGTTTGCGTTGTTTCTCTTTCTCTTTATTTTATTTCATTGATGTTCTTCTTCGTGATATGGTGTTGCAAAAACAGAAATGTGTGCCCTTGGGAGATCTTGCAGCTGAATTTTAGCTTTGTAGTCAGGTATTCTCTCTACTCTATTAGTTTGTTCCTATAATTTCTCCCCTCTTAAATCTATTAGTTTGTTCCCATAATTTCTTCCCTTGTAAAAATATTCTCTATTTTCCTTCTTAATTTTAAGGTTGTCTAATTGTAATATATTTTCTTCTCAAAGTGTCATACAACTGAGTTTACAATGTCTATTGCATTGTTTTATTAGTTGTTTGTATCTTGAGAAATTTGGAATCAGCTAATTTGGAGATATTTGCTTACAACTGTTTAATACATTGCTTTTCAATGCTTTTCTGCTACCTTTGGCAAATGTAGGAAAGCATCAATAATATCACATTGCTAGAAAGTGTTGGTGTTTGTACTCTTAATATTCCTCATTCGACATGTGTTTCTAGAAAAAGATAAAATCATGATGCTTTTGTTATAACTTATTTCAATTGAGCAACTAAAACTACTTTTCTACAACAGTTCTATTTATTTCTTTGGTCAAATCCACCAGGAATTTGCTTTCCTACACATTTAACATATCACACCGTGCTTAAAGTCATGGGGATGTTTTGTCACTTTTGTTTAAGGAAAAAAGGGAAGGTAAAATAATGGATAGCAATTAACTTATTATCTGAGAGCCAATGTTAGTTTTTTTACATGATTTATGCATTTGCCTCATCAACTTTTAAAAGAGTAAACTGTAAAAGCAACTTGAAAACATGTTGTGTTGCTGTTGATCCAAATCTTTCGTTCTTTGAGATTTGGCTCCTGTGTTTTTTAATTGATTCAAGTACTTCCCACAGTTGTATATTATGCTCCAGTGGTGTCCCATGATTCTGCAAACAAGGAATGCAGGAGGATTCTTGGAGAAGCTTTTGCATTAAACCATAAATTGAGTGAATTCATTACTTTCCTCAATTGTATATTATGTTTCAATGGTGTCGCAAGACATGAATGTTGTAACAGTAAAATTTGTTTGTTTGCAATTTACAAGCCTTTTGTGATTGTTGTGTATGTGTTTGTAATTGGTTAAATAATAAGTGTAGAGAGTAAAGCTAAGCTGAACGTGATGCTGGCAGAGAAGCTGGGGCAGATACGTTTGTTTGGCTCGAATTCGCAAACTGGTCTGGAAAATGATGAGGCGATGGCATCCGAAGAAGAGTTGTAAGATTGCATGTTGAGGTGGTGAAGGAGAAGCTGAAACCCTAGAAAACCCAAACCAGATGTACAAGTATTGTGTTCAAGTCTTTTTTTTTTTTTTCATGCTTTAGTTTAATGCTTTGGTCATTTGTCTTGGTTGTTTTAGATTTAATTTCATATCAAATTGTTGTACAAGAGATTTAGCATACTACATTGACAGGATAGGATATGTTGCTTTCTATACTCTATACCCTATACCAAAAGCCATCCTCATAAAAATTTACTTTGGTAGTATTAGACTAAAAATACCCTTTCGAGTTTTAGAATTGTTTGTTAACTGAATTTGAGTTAGTGGTCTTTTATGGGAGTGAGGGCTTGAGAAGCTATTCGTAAAATATTGTAGTGGGCCTGATCTGGTTACAACAAACCTTATACATTTTTTCTTTATTGCTTACCTTTTTTTTGTGTCCAGTGTTTTGTCCAGATATCTAGATTGTTATGTATCCTTTTGATATTAGGAAGCAACGTTTGGGTGCTCTGATTGCCTTAGATTACAATGGTCAAATGCTTGGATGTGCAAGCTAGAAAGTGACACGTTCTATTTCATGTTTCTTAGCATGACTTGCATATTAATTCTCACAAAGTAGAAGAAAGGAGATATCATGTTGGACTAAAATTTTACAGTATTTTTCTTACTAGGTTTCATCCCGCAGCAAAGCGCGGGTAACTCACTAGTATCCATCAAAATCGATCATAATGTCTACAAATAAACATGTTGTAGAGAACAGCACTTAGAGCAGACCAACTTAATCAGAAAACTTAACTTCTGGGATGAACGCCATATATATATATGTATCTCTATGCAAAAATAATGAAGATTTTATGCGGTTGTGTTGCTGAGAATGAAGGGAGAGGTCAGTTCAGCTGTGAATTTTATGGCTTTGTAAGAGCCAATTGTGAAATACCCAACTTCATCATATCTTTCGTCACATCCTTCATCAGATCCTTCGTTAGATTCCTCATTAGATTCTTCATCAGATTCTTCATGATCAGATCCTTCATTAGATTCTTCGTCAGATCCTTTACTAGATCCTTCATCAGATTCCTCATTAGATTCTTCATCAGAATCTTCACGATTAGATCCTTCATCAAATTCTTCATCATATTCTTCAGATCCATCAACAGATTCTTCATTACTATTGAAATCTATTATTATCACACCATGCTCATATTGCATAGGCATGTATCCCTAATCATTGATGAAGTTTGGTAACAAATCTTCACAATAGTAATATACAAGTGATATTCTTGCTTCATGCAGTTGAATTAGAAGAACCCAAGATCTTTGGACACCATATTCCTTCATAACCCAAAATTGTAATTTGTGAAATCCTGGGCATTCAAACCAAGATATGCAGAGGCACCCTCCAACGATTCCGATTCCATGTGTGCCTTCGTCATGTTCTGTTTCCATGAGTGGGACCTTATAGAACTCCTCATTCTCTAAATCCAAAGCAACAATTTCTCTATAGCCGCTATACCAGTGGAGTGCCCCATTCAAGAACAGTCCCTTTCTGCCTATGTATTCACTTATTTTCTGGTTGCTTATCTTCTTCCATGAATTTGCTTTCAATGAAAAAATCCGCGTTTGTACGCTCATCCGATCTAGGAGAAAGTACAGAGATCGAAAAGATTTTGTAATCGTCAGATACAGAATCATAGCCAAAACCATATGCAGAACAACCTTGATAGCGAGAAGTATCATCCTTCGGTCTTGGCAATTGTGTGAAAACCCCGGTGTTGGGATTCCAGCGAGAAGTATCATCCTTCGGTCTTGGCAATTGTGTGAAAACCCCGGTGTTGGGATTCCAGCGAGAAGTATCATCCTTCGGTCTTGGCAATTGTGTGAAAACCCCGGTGTTGGGATTCCATAAAAGTAAATCGTTTTGGTTTCTGTCAAGAGAAATACAGACTAATCCATTTTAAGAACCTACAGGCGTAACATGGCCATCCGAAGGAAAAGACAATGTACTGGGAGTTTCGAGATGATCATTGAAATTCCAGACTTTAAGATCAATTGGGTCGAGAATTTTAACTAGCTGCTCATCAGGAGGCACAAGTTTGGATCTTAGGCTGTTGAGTTTATCACTGGATCGGTAAGAGTACCATTCCTTGGACATGCACAGGAATCGAATAAGTGACTCTGTGGGTAGCCATGCAATTATCTCCTCCACAATCTCTGAAGGAAAGCAATCTTTTGTTAGTGTAATATGCCCAAAAGCCAATCATGGATGATTATTTGTAGTCATGTATACACATTAAGGTTATTCTAATAAGTATCGTTTATGAGATAAACGCTTGCACATACTTATAACCCTAGAATATTTCATATTCTTAAATGTCCCTAGTCGATTATTATTACGGATGGGTTGTAATAATAAATTAAGACTAGCGTATGTTGAGAATTGCATATGTGATATGAATTCTACATAGGGTACAAGTTAGAGAACTTGTGGACCGGACTGACCCATATAAGAACCCTACATGGAACGTTATATGTATGTCATTAGTGTTTCTTATAGATGTATTGTCCTCCGACCTGAGATCGTCAAGGTATCCAACATATGAATCATGTACTTTGATATTATTCCTAGTCATTCGTAACTGGGTGGACATAAGGGTAATCATTGGGTATATGACGAGTATGTAGTGGGTTTTGATTGATCAAGACGGGATTCGTTCGACCCATATAACGGGTATATTATCATATGGTTTCTTGATAGAGTTGAACTGTTAAATGCATGGCCATGCTCGGATTAGGTGATATGGTGACATCACGGATATCCGTTTTATACAGTTAACTCGGGGATTAAGAAACATAGATTAAACATATACGTGATTGACATATTCCATGTCTCGTGTTTGATCTTGATAATGGGACGAAGGGACGATGACATATTCCTAGGCATAGAGAATCAGTACTGATCTTCTCGTGTTTGATCTTGCCGGACGTTACAAGTGCCTACAGGGTCACACACATAGAACCGTTGATTCGAGCAGATGGTTGAACCGTGGTTGGACCATGGTTGGACCGGGTGTGGTTGGACCGTGGTTGGACCATGGTTGAACCAAGGTCGTTTTTGGGTGGTTGGCTTGCTGAATGTCAGCATAATTGAGCCCCTTTAGTGTTGTGTATTGTTAATAATGCATTAGTGGAGACACATTATGTAGTGACATAATGGGTGTGTTGGATGGGTCAATGTGTTTCCCACCATGTCCATTAACTTAATGCATTATGTGAGAGGGGTTGGATGCTTTTGATCAGATCACTTGCTGCCTCTCTCTCATGTTTTTCTGAGTTTTTCAGAGCAAAAACGTTATACACACAACCCTCTCAACCTCTCTTCTTCTTTGTGAAAGAAAGAAGATAACCATACACACAAACACTACAAAGTTGTTGCTCCCGGTTTACTCTTGCTAGCACATCAGTCCGGGGAGCTTGAGGCTTGACTCGTGTGACGATTCCAAGCCGGTCACGGTTCGTGTGGATACCGTAGAGGGGCGAGGCTTTTGTCTGGCTCTAGCTGATTCGGTTACACAAGTTAGGTGAAAGATCCTAACCTTCCAGGTATGTAAGGATTGTTATTCGGTTTATGCATGCTTCACTTGGTTCTTGGTTAGTTTCCCTTGCTTCCGCTGCTTGTTGTGCTTGTTATGAGTGTCATAATAGCTCTAGGGAAACTTACAGTGGTAGCGGAGCCTCTTGTGAAGTCCTAAACCGAATTTTGTGTGTTCATATGTTATATGTGATATAGCTTGAACATGCTAGGCATATGTGATATGTTGTTTTCCATTTAGTATATGTGATATGCTGAACATGATAGTATATATGATATGCTAGGCTCATTTAGTATATGTGATATGCTGAGTTCGTTTTGGTGTATGTGATATGCTGAATCCGTTTGTATATAAGTGTTATATTTCGAACATGCTAGTATATAAGACATGCTGAATTCATTTTGTATAAGTGATGTGCTAAATGAATTGTGTACATGTTGATGTGTTTTTGTCAAAAATGTTTTGACAACAAGAACTTGATTGGTATGTGATATCAATCAAGATGTTCATGGCAGTAAGTCGAAGAGTCCGACTAGGAAAAATCGAGTGTCGGTTTGTGTATAGAACGATTGTCGTTCTAGTACAGCTAGGCCCTAACATCGATGTTGGTGAGACCAACATCGATGTTGGCATGATGTTTAGCCTTGGCCGAACCTTCATAACATCGATGTTGTGTGACCAACATCGATGTTCTAATGAAGGTTGGTCTTGGCCGAACGTTTATAACATCGATGTTGTGTGACCAACATCGATGTTCTCATGCAAAATTCTCAAAACATCGATGTTTAAGAGTTGAACATCGATGTTATTTGAGCTCGGCCAAATTGGTTTGAGTTCCAGAGCTCCAACAACATCGATGTTTAAGTGTCAACATCGATGTTCTTGAGTTCCAGAACCCAAACATCGATGTTTAAATGTTAAACATCGATGTTATAATGCTACTGCCACAATATTGAACTTTCAAGTACTCAAAACATCGATGTTTAAGTGTTCAACATCGATGTTCTTGAGCTACTGCCAAATGGTTTGGAGTTCAAGTACTCAAACATCGATGTTTAAGGGTTCAACATCGATGTTGTGGAAACCAGTGACTTTAACAGCGAATTAAGGGCAGAAGGAGGCCGAATTGGTGTCTGGCCTGAACAGAAAAGTTGTAGCCCTACTTCTTTGCTTTCCAAGGACACCAAGTTTGCATAAATTCAAGCTCTACAGCTCTAGATATGACCGAAATACTGAGTACTGCCAAAATCTTGAACTTTCAGAATCTCAACAACATCGATGTTTGAAAGTTCAACAACGATGTTATTGAGCTACTGCCAAATAGTTTGGAGTTCAAGAATCTCAACAACATCGATGTTTAAGAGTTGAACATCGATGTTATTGAGCTACTGCCAAGTAGTTGGAGAGAATCAGATTCTCAAAACATTGATGTTTAAGTTAGACATCGATATTCACATGTATTTGGTTTCCAAACTTACATGAAATCAATGTATGATTTATCAAGAACAAGCATTTGATGTGTTGGAATTGTATATTGATGAAATATCAAGTTCTTAGTTGCCTTCCATGATAAGCACTCATCAAGCCTAAGATCAACAAATGGTAGGTTTTGCCCTAGCAAGGTGCCATTGTTTATCCTAGGAAGGTGCGAGTGGATAATTGTAATATCTCGACTGCTTATTGTGGGTTTGGACTTAACTAGGTTATTTTAATAGGATTAAGGACCTAGGGGCAAGGGTTGAGCAAGTCTATAAGATAGATATGGACAAGGTGTTGTTCACTCAACTATCCAAGAGTTACATAGAGATGTAATTGACAAAGAGTTGTCTACCTAAATAGCTATGATATAGGTGATCAGCCCTCGCTGACTTATGTTGTAGTGAAATATGGATCTTGGCCTACTTATATAATTGTCTTGGTTTATGTAGTAGAAGCACATTTAATAGAATTCCTTATTAAATGATTTGTATGCATGACTATTATTTGTGTGAGTTGATCATTGTTGTAGAATTACTATGGCACAAAACACTAGTACTTATTTTTGCGATTGGTCCTTGAGTAGGACAAGCTGAATAGGAATAGTTTCCTAGAGTGGCATCACATTTTGAGGATAGTCTTCGAACAAGAAAAATTTGTATGTCCTTGAAGGGCCTGTTCTTAATGAATTGGCGCCTAATGCTTATAGGGGCAGAATGAGATGCTTATAAGAAGCATGTTGATGATGCATTAGATATTACATGCCTTATGCTAATTACCATGGACTCTGAGCTTCAGAAGCAACATGAGAACATGGGGGCGCTCGATATGATCGAACACCTGAAAATGCTCTGAGGAGAGCAAGTAAGGCATGGAAGGTACGAGACCTTTAAGGCATTGTTCCAATGCAAGATGGCTAAGTCATCACCCGTTAGACCTCATGTGCTTAAGATGTTTATATACATTGAGAGCCCAGAGGGTCTTGGTTTTCTTCGAGAAGGAAAGGGTAAAGCAAAGTTTGAGAAGAAGAAGAAATGTACCAAAAGGTTTGGTGCATGTGCATCTTCTATTCTCATGTGCTGAAACCCAAGAGTGATGTTGCAAAGGCAGGAAATTGTTTCTGTTGCAACAAACCAGGCCATTAGAAGTGAAACTGCCCTGTTTACCTTGAAGAGGTAAAGAAGCAAAAGGGAAGTGAGACTTCCGCTTCAGGTGTTTTGTTATAGAGGCTTATATCTCTACCTCTGCCTCATTGGTATTAGATACCAGATGTGGTTCTCACATTTGTGGAAATTGTTAGAACAATAGCCCTACGCTAGAGGGGGGGTGAATAGCATTTATCGGACTAATACGAAATAAGCAGGAAATAAATGCGGAATTAAAACAATTGAAGGACACACGCAATTTATCCTGGTTCACACACACACTACTTGTGTGGCTAATCCAGTTCTTCAAGAGACTCTCTTGAAGATTCTGTAAGTTTCCTAAGAGCTATATGACACTCATACAAAGGCTCATAAAGCAGCGGAAAGATAGGAAACTACCCTAGAACCACATGTGAGGCTACAAAACCGAATAACAATTTTTACTTACTTGGAGATTAGGATCTTTCACCTAATTATAAGTATAGAACCAGCAAGAGCAGGATGAAAACGTCCTCTCCTCTACGGTA
>JAKUCV010001919.1:4586-52444 GCA_028386065.3 Turnera subulata
TCCAGTCCACAAGTTCTCCAACTTGTACCCGTATGTAGAATTCATATCACATATAAATTCTCAACATACGCTAGTCTTGATCTATTATTACAACCCATCTATAATAATAATCGACTAGGGACATTTAAGAATATGAAATATTCTAGGGTTATAAGTATGTGCAAGCGTTTATCTCATAAACGATACTTATTGGAATAACCTTAAAGTGTATGTACATGACTATAAATGAACATCCATGATTGGCTTTTGGGCATATTACTAACAAATACCGGCGCCGAAACCGCTTCTGTTTGCCACACCGTCGAAGTACATCTCTCATGTTGGAATGGTGATTGTCAAGATACCTTTATCGGGGAATTGAGGCTCGAATCTTTCGTCATTGGTCACCAGTTGAGAGGCCAAGAAATCGGATATGGTGCTTCCTTTAATAGCCTTTTGGGACACAAATCGGATGTCGAATTGAGATAAAATTGCGACCCTACGAGCCGTTTTACTACTTGGCACTGGTTTCTCTAGGAGGTATTTAATAGGATCCATTCGGGAGATGAGCAGCACCTCATGTGTCACAAAGTAATGTCTTAATTTTTGGCAAACCTATGTCAGTGTGACGCATGTCTTCTCAATCATGTTGTACTTGGCTTCATAATCAGTCAACTTCTTGCTGAAGTAGTAGATAGCATTCTCGATGCGAGAGTCAGGCAAATATTGCGCGAGCATTGCACCCATGGCATTGTCAGCCACAGTAAGAAATAGAAGAAGTGGTTGATCCGATCTAGGCGGTTGTAAGACTGGTGGAGTGGATAAGTACTCTTTTATTCGATCGAAGGCAAGTTGGCAGTCATCATTTCATTCGGTTGATACTCCTTTCTTCAGGAGTCGATGAATAGGCGTGCAAGTACTGGATAATTGTGCGATAAATCTACTAATGTATTGTACACAGCCGAGGAAACTTCTAATCTCCTTCTCGGTCCTTCGAATTGTCATCTCTTGAATTGTCTTGATCTTGCTGGGGTCGACCTCGATTCCTCTTTCACTGACCATAAAATCGAGTAGCTTGCTTGCCTTTACACCGAAGACACATTTTTACGGGTTAATCCTCATGCCAAATTTCCGACATCTCTCAAAGAATCGCCGTACATTGGGCACATGTGACTCATTGGTTTACGACTTAACGATCATGTCATCGACGTATACTTCCACTATGTCATGCATCATGTCGTGAGTAAGAGTAGTGGCCCTTCGTTGGTAAGTGGCGCTAGCAATAATAAGTCCAAAGGGCATTACCTTGTAGCAGAAAGTACCTCATTCCTTGCGGGTGCCATTAGTACTTGGTTGTACCCAGAGAATCCATCCAAGAAAGAGTGCGTGACCAGCAGTAGCGTCAACTAGTAGATCGATATGTGGCAATGGAAACTCATCCTTAGGACATGCTTTGTTCAAATCTCGATAATCGACACACATGCGGACCTTACCATCCTTCTTTGGCACAGGGACGATATTGGCTAACCATTCAGGGTAGTCTATCACTTCCAAGAATCCGGCTTGGAGTTGCTTTTCCACTTCCTCTTTTACCTTGAGTGCCAATTGTGGTTGGAGGTGGTGCAACTTTTCCTTGAAAGGTTTGGCACTCGGAAAAGTCGGGATATGATGTTGGGCGATTTCTGGATCGATACCGGGCATATCTTTATAGGACCATGCAAATACGTCCACGTATTCTCGGATCAATGCGGGGAGTTCTTCCTTAATACTATCGGGTAATGTAGCGCTCATTTTGGTGACTTTAGGTTCAGTTTTAGTTCCCAAGTTATTCTCAATTGATTCACCCTCATTAGATTCAGATAGAGTGGGTGTTTCATGGAATTTATTTACTTCATCATCATTATACACATCATCCATGCAAACAACATTATCATCACAAACACCAATGTAAGGGAATATAAGCTTCATATTATTCTTTGAAAAACGCAAAACATCATTATCCTCGAAAGTGTTTGATGACTTGAATTGAAAATTGGGAGGGCGAAATGATTGCTCCTCTTATTATCGAAACAAAACGCAGACTCAGACTCAGACTCAGACTCGAACTCGAACTCGTCTACACCACTAGATGGCTTGCTCCATTCCCATTGCTTCAATGGTCCTAGGATAGGGGTAATCATGCTCCTCTCATGCGTGACTCTATGCTCCAAGCGCATTTCTCCAAATAAACCTTCGAGGCCAAAATCTTCGCATTCGCCATCTTGAATATGTATGACCTCATCAAGCCTTCCTTCACAAATTTTCCATTCAGAGTCTTGAAGTAGGGATCCATTTCGAAGTCCAAAGTTCGGTTCTCCTTCTTGGCGCGAGCTCGTTCCCTATTTCTAGCTTCCATTCTCTTCATGTCCTCGGGTGTAGGTTTGTATCCCAAGCCAAAGGGTCGGACGATGGCTGGAGTCAGTGGAGGCTCAAGAATCCTTTGTTGGTGGCGTCCAAGCCCCATGAAAGGTAAGAAGTCCATCTTCTTCATGATGCCCATAATCCTTGTGTTGCTAAACGGGTCATAGTATAGAGCAAAGTTCTCTTGAAGCTCCAATCCCCAAGTTAGAATGTTGACCTCTTCGAATACAAAGCCAGAAAGGGAGATCTCTTTATCCTCGTCTAGTTTATGCACTTGCTTGGCAGGTAGGTCCAATGCCCCTCCTCGAATAGTCACAATGCCACCATTGTGTGGGAACTTGAGCATTTGATGCAAGGTAGATGGTATGGCTTTAGCTTGATGCAACCAAGGTCTTCCAAGTACTAGATTGAAGCTCGATGCGATATCAAGGACTTGAAACTCTATGGGGAAGGCTACCGGGCCGAAATTGACTTCAAGGGTAATGGTACCAAGGACTTCTCTCTTTGCATTGTCATAAGCGCACACGGTTTGTCTTGAAGGAGTGAAGTCATCCAATCCTAACCCAAGGACACTTGCAACTTTTAAGGGACACACATTGAGGGCTGATCCATTATCGATTAGGACCATAGGGACTTGATTTCCTTTGACATGCACCGTGATGTAGAGTGCATCCGTGTGCTTGCCTTTGCTTGATATTAGGTCTTTATCAGAAAAAGTGATAGCATTTTTGTTGCTTGTGATGACCATGATTTCTCCCAAATCATTCGGTGTAGTGTCAATGGATACTTGTGTGTTTCCCAAAAGTTGTAGCATTTTCTCCCTATGCGGTCGTGAAGTCATGAGCAATCCCCATATGGTGATGTTTGCTTTAGTCTTCTTCAATTGCTTCAAGAGTGGATCCTCCTCGGGTTCATTAGGGACTTTGGGTGGCATAATGGGATTGTCAGCTTCAAGTTCAATTGGCTTGGCAACACGCCCGGACATAGTGATGGCATCCACATCCTCTTCTTTGAGGTTCACGTAGTCATTCAAGTCGATGAGCATCATGCCCTCTAATTCCTCCGTAGGATGGATAAGTTCAGAAGCATCCAACAGTCCTTCGTCAAAGATGGCACTAATGGTATTGTGTGGAGGCAAAGGATTCGTCTTTGTGTTCGGCTTTGTTGGAGGAATGAGCTTCCCCTGGTCAATCAAGTCTTGCACCACATGGTGTAGTCGAATGCAATCATCGGTCTTGTGCCCATAGATTTGGTGGAACTCGCAATGCTTACTTTGGTCAAGATTGGGACTTGGATCGGTTGGCTGTGCTAACAGTGTGATGGCATTTTGTGCCATGCATATATTTAGAACAGTGCTACGTGGCATAGACAATTGAGTGAAATGCCTTTTTGTCTCACCGAGTTGAATTGGCACATTCACCGCCATGTTATTCACATCCGCCGATCTCTTGTTGTTGCTTGTCCCAAAATTCTTTCTTTATAAATAATTATCTTGAGGAGTCTTGATCTTACCGGATGCAATGGCATCTTCCAATTGAGTTCCCGCGCCAATTAGGGCCTTGAAGTTAGCATAATAGTTGCTCACCATGCGATCATAGTAGATTGGTTGCAAGTTCTTGATTACCATTTGGACTTGATCTTCTTCGGATGGACGCTTTACCATTTGGGATGCCTTGTTGCGCCGCCTAGTGATGAACTCAGAAAAGGTCTCTTGAGCTTGTTGCTTGGTAGTTTCGAGATCTCTCTTGGTGACATCAACGGGTGTTATACCTGTAGTGCTCAACAAACTCCTTGCGAATGTCCTCCCATTTGGAAACACGGTCGTCGTCCAATGACATGAACCAAGATAAAGCCGCTCCTCCTAAAGAGCGTTGGAATAGTTGTGCCATCAATTGGGGACCAATTCCCATAGGATAGAGAGTGCGGATATAAATCTTCAAGTGCGTATATGGACAACCCGTTCCATCAAATTTGTCAAAGTCAGGCATCTTGAATTTGTCGGGAAACCGAGCCTCGGGGAAGAGAGCTAATCGATCAAGGTTATAGTCATCCTCCTTCCGCTTGAGATCCTTGAGAATTCCTTCAATCTTGTCAACCTTATCCTCTAGACGGGGTGCCGGAGCGTCCATGTCTTCATCAATCACGATTGGCCGCTTACCATCGGCTTTGCTAGTGTTCTTCTTTGAAGATTGGGCAACGGTACCATCATCACCCTTTGTTACATTCAGTGCCTCGAGAAATTGAGCCATGCTAATGCCCTTCAACTTCTCCAGCAACTCACCCACAACGGTTGGATCATTCACTTCGATAATCTCGTCACTCATGGTGTCCAAAGGGTAAACGCGTGTATAAGAGACTATTCATTGATTGCAACACCACTCAAATGCGCAGAGAAGGGATGCTTTATTTGGAAAAAAAGAAAAGATTTGGAGCCGAAGTTTTTATTTGAAAACATGAGGTTTTAGGCACAAAAAGGCAGCTTTTTTTTTGAATTTCTAATTTTTGTATTATTTTTTTAAAAAATTAATTTTTAAAAAAATATAAATCGGCTCCCTAGAAGAAAAAAAATTTTGAAGAAGAATTTTGAAAAAGAGACTCGACTAGGGTTTTGTTTTGATAAGGACAATATGAGTGCGCAATTAATTTGGATCCACGAAAAGCAAGCATAAGCATACAACATGTTTCCACATAAGGCAAGTACCCCTAGGGTTTCGTTCCACCACATGCAAGGGTATGCAGCTGGTTCGGGGCCAAAGAACCGCTACTATGGGAGGTTCAGCCTACTCACATGTGACACAAGGATGCCGCGTGAGGTTGAAGGCCAAGGTTCCCAATAATCGCGCGCGGCGGGTAACGGACAAATCGCATGCCATATCACCACGAATGATGGTATGTATGGGCAAGGACTCATCACGCCCCCTTAAGGTAGAGGTTAACACACAATTATAATGCAAGCATGCAAGTGACAAGTAACAAAGCACAAAACTCAAGCGAAAATTGCACATTATTTCTTAAACCGAAGAATCCCTAGCGGAGTCGCCAGCTGTGAGAACCCGGAATTTTCTCACCTCCGTGACAATCGATGGAGTCGCCACCCCAGTTTTATTACCGTGGAAAAACTCAGAAAAAACCAAAGAATGACTCCTTATACCCGCAAAGCAACCAGATTAGCGAACCAAAGGTGCTGGACTCAGGGGTTCGTCATGGATAGGAAGGTGTGAGGCACCCCATCCATGCTTTGGCGAAATAATATGCAATTTAAGCGAATACTTGTGCTTTGGTGCGTGTGTGTATTTGTGTAAACCAATATTTCCAGCAACAAACAATAACAATAATATATATAAAAATCGAAACTGAAGAGACAAGGAAAAAAGAAAAAGAAAAGAAACAATTTGGCTTGGGTCTCCACCACTAGAGACATCCTACGTACCTCGGCAACCGGGTTCAAAGCTCACGTAGTTCTTAGAATAGAATCAACACTCAGGCAAACATGTCAGTATCAGCATACAATCAGAGACAAAATCACAGCAGCAGAGATAAATCAAAGGGGAAGAGACCGAGTTACCACAAGGGGCGTGTTCTTCGTCGTTCTTCGCGTTTGAGGGTTGTAGATTGCTTCTACCCTCTTTCCATTCCTTAGTTCCACCTTGATTGGCTCTGAAACTACTGCAGAGACAAAACTAAACAACAAACCATGTGAAATCTAGGTGAGAAATGCAAAGAAATCGAATTGAGAAAGGAAAGTAGTAGAGTTTTCCCAAGCAGAAAGCTTATTGGCCAACCCCCCTAAAACGTGTTATGAGGGCTCTATTTATAATGTTCAGGGTCTCAGGGGGCGTGGTTTTGATCCTAGGGTCGAGATTAAACCCTTAAATCCTATGGCTAAGGGTAGAGATCAAAAAAGAGGAAAAACTAAAAATATTGCCGAAATTGGAACACACGACCACCATCTGGGGGCGGTCATGTCGTGATGACCGCTGGGAGGTGGCGGTCATGCACACATATCCGCCAGCAGGTGGTGGTCATGGCCCCATGACCACTGACCTGTTGGTTACTGTTCACGACTTTTCCTATTTTGACCCAGTTTTCTTTATTTTGACTCCAAACCGATTCTTGAGCGCAAAGTATGGATTCTTAGACCAGAAAAACTCCCTATTCTTCAGGAGAACTCCATACTCTTTCCATGTAAACTCAATTACTTAACCTCTACTCCAAGGTTAAGAATTAATCCTATTTTATTCCATAAAATGGGCAAAATAATAAACTAACTTAATTGGGCCTCTAATTCAACGAAAATGAGAGACAAATAAGCCAGAAAATTCGTGCTAAGCCTGGGCCTAATTATAAGAATAATCTACTGAATTATTCATTGGGTTCTTAAAGCAAATTAAAGACCAAAAATCAATAAAATTAACCTTGGGCTCTAAAACACAATAACAAGCAATGGAACAAATAGATGGCTAAATTTGGGTGTTCACAGTTGGCAAATTCTTCATCCCTGTAGACTTTGTAGTAATGAACATGACGGAGGATGAGAAGACACCCATAATTTTAGGACGTCCGTTCTTAGCCACAGCAGGAGCCATGATCGACTGCACCAATGGGACATTGACACTGCAACTTAGAGAAGAAACAGTAGAGTTCAATGTCCAAAAGGCACAAAGAAATGAGTTCGGAGCAGGACAATGCTATATGGTAGAAGCTGTGTCGGACCCTGTTGATGTGTTAGCAAGGCATCACAACTCATGGAGGCACACGAGGATGAGCTGCTGGGTTGCTTAGTCAATGGACTCATTCAGGGAGACGAAACAACACTGCAGGAGGTAGCACAATTTTTGGCATAAGAAATAGAGGCAGAGATTGACGCACAGGCCCACATTGTAGAACAACAGACTCTTCTGTTTTTGAGCTTGTTACAGTACCCGCCGAACCAAAACTTGCAAAAGAGGCACCAAGGGTAGAAATGAAACCTCTATCACCCAACCTCAGGTATATCTACTTAGACCCTGAAGCTCCCTCATTACCTATTATTGTTTGAGCTGACCTTTCACAGGAGGAAGAATAAAAAGTGCACACTGTTGTCAACAGGCACCGAAAAGCAATAGGCTACACTATTGATGATCTCACATGTATCAGCCCTAACCTCTGCATGCATCGCATTCTTTTAGAAGAAGGTAGCAAATCCATAATTGAACCACAAAGAAGATTGAATGAAAACATGAAAGAAGTGGTTAAAAACGAAAGCTTGTAACTGCTAGATGCTGGAATAATATTTCCAATTTCAGATAGTTCTTGGGTTAGCACAGTGCATGTAGTCCCTAAGAAAGGAGGGATGACAGTTGTGAAAAATGAAAAGGAGGAACGCATACCAACTAGGACTCTCACGGGTTGGAGAATGTGCATAGATTATAGGAAGCTCAACAATGCCACTAAGGAAGACCATTTTCCTCTACCATTCATTGATCAAATGTTAGAAAGACTTGCCAAGCATACACATTTTTGCTACTTGGATGGATATTCTTGATTCTTTCAGATCCCAACCCACCCAAGTGATCAGGAGAAAACAACATTCACATGCCCTTATGGAACATTTGCATATAGGCGCAAGCCATTCGGCCTGCGCAATGCCCCTCCCACTTTTCAGCATTGCATGATGGCCGTATTTCATGACCTGATCGAGCATATAATGGAGGTATTCATGGATGACTTTTCTGTTTATGGCACATCTTTCGATATTTGCTTGGCTAACCTTGAAAAAGTGCTAGCACGGTGTGAGGCTGTTAACCTTGTTCTCAATTGGGAAAAATGCGATTTCATGGTGACTGAAGGAATTGTACTTGGGCATCAAATTTCAGGTCGTGGTATTGAGGTAGACCAAGCCAAGAATGATATAATTGAAAAACTTCCGCCTCCAAATTCTGTTAAGGCAATTTGAGCTTTTCTTGGCCATGCTGGTTTTTACAGGTGCTTTATTAAGGACTTCTCAATGATTGCATAACCTTTGACGAATCTCCTTAGTGAGGATGCCGAATTTGTATTTGATGATTCTTGTTTAGATGCTTTTCACAGGATCAAAACCGCATTGACCACAGCCCCAATCATTTAGCCCCCAGATTGGAGTTAGCCATTTGAGATCATATGTGAAGCCAATGACCATGTTGTAGGGGCTGTACTAGGGCAGAGGAAGGACAACAAGCTTAATGTAATCTATTATGCCAGCAAAACTCCGGACGATGCACAAATCAACTATCCCACCACTGAAAAGGAACTCTTGGCAGTAGTCTTTGCCATTGGAAAATTTTGGGTATACTTGTTGGGTTCCAAGGTCATCATACACACTGACCACTCATCCCTGAAGTACTTGCTGACAAAGAAGGAAACTAAGCCCAGACTTCTGAGGTGGATTCTCCAACTTCAGGAATTTGACTTGGAGATTCGGGACAAGAATGGTACAGAGAATGTGGTAGTAGACCACTTGTCCAGGTTGCTTCTAGAACTTATGCCAAAGGAGAACATGCCCATTGATGACCATCTCCCAGACGACACCCTCATCGTAACCATTCACAGTGTCACTCACAGGCTTATGCCATGGTATGCAGAAATCGTTAACTTCTTAGCCTGTGGAGCCCTTCCACCTGATTTGAGTTATTCTCAGAGGAAGACGTTCTACTCTGATATGAAGAACTACCTCTCGGATGAGCCCTTACTATTCAAAAGATGTGGAGATGCGATGATCAGAAGATGCATTCCTAAAGAAGAGGTGGCACAGGTCCTGCACAGTTGCCACAATGTTTAGTGTGGAGGACACCGCGGCGCAACCAGAACAGCCTCCAAGGTCCTACAAGCTGGCCTATATTGGCCTACTTTGTTCAAAGATGCGCGCAATTGGGTGGTAGCTTGCAAGGTATGCCAGCGGACAGGGAACATCTCAAGGAGGCAAGAAATGCCGCAACAGGGCATACTAGAGGTGGAGCTTTTTTATGTTTGGGGGATTGATTTCATGGGACCATACCCAAGTTCATACAGGAACAACTACATCTTGGTAGCTGTTGATTATGTTTCTAAATAGGTTGAGGCAGTTGCCTCCCCGACCAATGATGCCAAGGTAGTAACACGGTTCCTGAAGAAAAATATCTTCACTCGATTTGGCACCCCTAGAGCCATAATCAGTGATGGTGGTACCCATTTTTGCAATTGACAGTTTGAAGCTCTCTTGAGGAAATCTAGAATCAGACACAAGGTGGCCACTCTCTACCATCCTCAAACAAGTGGCCAAGTCGAGGTGACAAATAGAGAAATCAAGCAAATTTTGGAGAAAACAGTGGGACCATCACGCGAGGATTGGACAGTGAAACTTGATGATGCTCTTTGGGCATACCGCATAGCCTACAAAGCACCCATGGGCACCACACCATATCGCCTAGTCTTTGGAAAAGCTTGCCACCTACCTGTGGAACTTGAGCGCAAGGCGTATTTTTCCATTAAGGCTCTAAACTTTGATACATAGGCCGTGGGAGAGCAGAGGCTGTTGCAGCTCAATGAGTTGGACGAGCTAAGGTTGGAAGCATATGAGAACCCCAAGTTATACAAAGAGAAGGCAAAGAAGTGGCAGGATAGCAGGATCCAGCCCAAGAAATTCAAGGAAGGGGACCAAGTTTTTCCTTACAACTCTCGTCTGAAACTGTTCCCTGGAAAGCTTCGATCAAGATGGTCTGGTCCTTTCACAACATCACACTATTACCCACATGGAGCTGTCGAATTCTACAATGAGCAGACACAGCCATTCAAGGTAAATGGACACAGGCTGAAGCTGTATCACACAAGGACCAATGAGTATCAGGAGACTTAGTTACTCCATGACTCGCCTCCCAACTAGAAAAACGGGGAGTGTCTAGCTAAAAAACGCAAAAGAAGCACGCACTTGGAAACCCCCAAGTGTGGTAATTTTTCAAGTTTTCTTTACTTTACTTTCTTTCAGTTTGTTTTTTTTTCGTTTGTGTGTTTTCTTTTGTTTTTACCAGGTGCTGCAGTTCAAGGGAAGGAATCATCAAGTCAGAAATTCATCAGGGAAGTTCCTCTATACCCTTTTAAATAGCTAGCTTCAATAATTTTTGCAGAAAGGAGTATTTTGATGTTATACAGGCTCACCATAGCCTCATCACAGGCTGAGCCTGTGTCGAACTTCCATCTCATTCTAACCTATTTCTCGCACTTAGAGGATATTTAGCAATAGGGGGCCTCCATTGGAAATGCTAGAATTAGGGTCTCGCTAAAAATAAAAAATGATTTTCCCTTTGTACACAATGTCTCTACCAAAGGACAGCCTGCGGCACTGTAGTGACAAACAGGCTCAGCCTGTTTCAAGTACAGTACCCAGCGCAAAGAGAGGAACAGGGGAAGATTTGTCTCACGCGTCATAAAATCTTCCCAAAATAAATATACCCCCCGTATCCACGTGTCATCCATACGAATAGACACAACCCAAACTCTGAGAAGGAGGGCACACACATAAATGACTGGGCGGCAACAATCATTACCCAGCAGACATAACCTTTCATCTTTCCACCGCTTCACCACTTTTGCAACTGTTCATTGGCTATAAAAGGTAGTCCCTACTCCTCTAGTTTTCACTTCTTCTTCTTCCTCTCGACTACCTACTGTTGCAAACCCTCAAAAAAGTCAAAATTCCTCCCTTCGTCATCATGGCTGGAGGCAACAAAAACACCCAACCCTCAACACCCTCTTCCTCCTCCAACCAACCTAACCCTAACCCCCCCACAGAGCAACCCCGCACCTACGCCATCACCCGTCCCCTATTCCAATTCATCCAACGAAACCTACCCATTAATCCACCACCACTGCAACCCTTTCCCGTCACCCCCACACCACAACTCAACCCAGACCTCCCTCCCCTCCACATCCTCATCAGCGAGTTCGCTCGCATATACCCTCCCACACAACCCCCAACCGCACCCCTCCTCGCCTTGTTTGCACCACCCACAGAAACAACAACCACCGCCCCAAACACCTCCTCACCATCACCCACCACAACACCAGCAAACTCACTCACCCATTAAACCCGCCGCCCTCGTACCCAACTCACAAGCCCCGGCGGCGGGATAGACCTAAACCTAGACCCCCCTCCCGAAATTGAAACCACCACCCCCACCACCGAGGTGCGCCATAAAAAGCGCACCGCTGTCCCTGAATCGGAAATAATCGATATGACGGTAGAACCACCCCCTGAATCATCCACCGCCACCCTCACACCAACCCCTAGCCGACCCACAACCCCAACCTGCCCCTACCAAACGCCCTCGCACCCACTCTCCCACCTCTAAATTCAAAACTGCCGCCATGGCCAGCCAATCCACCCCTGCCTCCCAGCCAACACGAACCGAGGGTTGATCAAAATGCAACCAGGATCTCCCCTGGGAACCCAGCACCCCGCCCCCTAACGAGGAAGATGACAGGGAAGAACAGGGGGAGGAAAGGGAAGAAGAACCGGCATTGCAGAAAGACGAAGAACAGGCCGAGCAAGAGGTACCCATTCAGTAGTTCATTTTTTGGGTAGTGAATACCGACCACAGACGAGTATGGACACGAGCATAATCTTAGATTCTGGTTCGGCAACGAGACCGCACTAAGAAGGCATCGCTCTTCTACCAGCCACCCACACCGCGCTAAGAAGACATCGCTCGATTCAGGTTGGGCAACGAGAACAGGGTTCTCATAGTTGCCCAGTTTAATGCCATTTCCGGCCTAGGCAACGATGGACACTAGGAAAGGCCTAGCAAATTTTATGCTGAGACGTTTTGGAGAGAAATTTCATGCACACCAGGCTACAACTCCTCCTCCAGCAGCGCCACGTCTTTTCACGTCGTAGCCTCCGTGTCATCCAACACTTCCTGGCACATAACATCTATGACCGGAACCGCAGCTGCCTGAAATTGCAAACTGAGGAGCTCTACATCCTCTACTGCATGGTTCACCGACAGCCCCTCAACACAAGCTGTTTTATCCTACGCTGATTCTACACACACCGTCAGACACAGTATCTTCCGGGTGCGGGAATCATAACAGCCTTGACACGCCACTGTGGCCTTCCCCTCAACCAATTTCAGGAAGTTGAAGGCAGAGTTTGGGTCAACAACAACATTCTCGACCGCCTCAATCTTCCCTCACTGCAGCCTCAGGAACAGGTTGAGGAAGAAGCTGCAGGGGAACGACCTGAGGAACAGGCTGCAGCGATAGATGTAGCATAGGGCGAGGCACAGCCTCAGACACAGGCCCAGGAAAACTAGGGCCCGCAACAGCTACAAGGAGCCCCTCCAGCAGCCCAACAACCCCATGGACAAGGCTAGGCAGTGACCCGTGATCAATTACTAGACATCCTTGAGCAGATGCAGGATTGAATTGGACAACAAATCATTTCAATCCTCCAAAACCAGAACCACATACAAGAAGCCCTCACTGCTCACAGGGAACGATAACAGCGACTCCAGGACAGCATTTCTGCCCAAGAGATACGCCTGACAAGTGATGCACACGCAATATGCATAGTTTTAGGCATGATTTTAGGCATGATATGTGCTCATTCTTTCATGATTATATGCCTCCTATGCACAATTCCATCATATTTCCTGTAATCCCACCCCTTACTGCATGAATAGTGATTTCAGGTGCATTTCGACCAATTTAGGAAGATTTCATTGAAGAATTTGAAGAAACAGCCTCTGCCACGGTATGAGCCTGTTGCAGAACCCTTGAGGCTATCCCTGAGGCTGTTGTTCATTACGAACCCAATTAAAAGCCTAATTCTACCTGCAAATCGCAAAATTTCCACTAAGGCTCATTGTCCTCGATCGTTTCCAGGAAGTCTTCATGACACCTCATTATCAGCAGTAGAGGCAGAAACCAACCAAAGAAGAAGTCAAAGGAGGACTGCAATTAAACCTTGCACAGCCTCAGCCTGTGTGTCGACAGCCTCATGCTGTGCGTCCTGCAAAACCCAGATTTACAGGAACAATATTAAATTGCACCACTTGCTCATCCCGCACATGGAGCCTGCAAAACACGACCTGAGTGCTTCAGAAGACCTTTTTGGCAGGAGGGAATAATATTCATAGTGCCCAGAAGAAGGACAGAGGGATTACCCACTCAAATTCCAATATTCCCTCTTGGAACCTGCAGCCCACTACCAACCCACCAATCAACTTCTGCCCATGACGCCTATCCTGACACACACGATGGAGGAACTGACGAGCCAACTTGCCCAAACACCCATGCTCTCCAGCAAGTTGGGAGGAGGAAGAGAAGGGAGATGCATCTACAAAAAGGGAGAAGAGAAGAAGAGAAGGCATCCCCGGGATCAACACCCAGAAACCCCTTAGTTGTAGAGTTCTTTAGAAAAGAGGTGGGACCCAAAAACACCAAGGGTCCAAGGGAAAACACGGTTCAGTAGCCTTTCTGGGCAGTAACTGTGTTGTCCCTAACCTCCAGGTTGATCAAAAACACTATGCCAATCCATTCTTCCATTGATTTTGTAACCTTGACTATGAACTAAACAACCCCTTCTTAGGTTGAAGGGGGAAGCTTGTATCTGGTTTTTGCGAAATAAAATTGCTCATGTTCTTAACCATATTTCTTGCTTTAGTTGTTGAGAGCTTTCTCCATGTCTAGGTTCTGATCAAACCCATGCATGAACACAGGTAGCTAGGTGAAGGACCGAGAGGAGAAACCATAGCTACTAGAACAACAACAACAAACTCTTAGTTTTTAGTTTGTGACGGGGCTAGAAACTAATTGAGGAATTAGCCTCAACACCAATCTTCGTCCCCTGAGTTTGACCTATGCGAAAGCACCAGGAAGATGAGAGCCATGGGAGGCACCTGTGAGCGAAAGCAAATGGGTGCAGTATAGGTTGAGAGTGCCTGTAAGAACCAATCTTATAATTGACTCCCTTGCTGTGAACAACATCAGGCTGTGCCCAGCACAGCCTCAGTCTGTGAAAGCATAGTCAAGAAATAACACAACTCCTAATTTGATTCTTGATTGATTATTAGGTAGTATCTCCTTAATTTAGTAGCAGCCTGGTGAAGGACCGAAAGGAGAATCCAGGAGTGCTAGACCAACAATAGTTAACCTTCACTCCTTTGACATTCGAAAGAAAATAGGGAGAGATTGTGGGTATTAACACCAACATTAAACTTCATCCATAAGTGGATGTTTACTCTAGTGACAGGGGGTAGATGGAAGCTTAGGGAACTATTAATAAGATCGAAAGTCGTTGATAGTACCTTAGGTTAGGAGCCCCTTCAAGACATCTCATTAGTCACAGCCTCACCCACAGGCTCAGCCTGTGACTGACGCTGTCGAGCAATTTATATGCATAAAACAGGACATGTGAACCCCGAATGCCTAAGAATCCACCAAAACTGATGCCTTCCTAATTTAATCAGCTGTTACATTTATCTTTCCTGCCCAGTTTAGATTTTAATCATCATTCACCCAAATCCATCCTTGTTAATTGTTTTCGAGCCTAGTTTGTCTTAATTTGAAAGAAAACAGATTCAACCCAGTCCCTGTGGATACGACCTTGATAAAGTACTACAACAACCTTGTGCACTTGCAGGAATCTACGTTGCAGAAGCTACGCATATCAACAAGTTCCATGGAAGATAAGCGCACCAGCCTCACTAGGGGTATTACCGAGTTAAGGAGGAATGCAGAGACACAAACACATGCTATGCGAGATTTCCACAATCAGTACACCTCCCAGCACGTCCAACTGAATGAAACCCTCACCAACCTCCTCAACATTGCACGGGCACTAACTAGGGGACCGCAAGCACCACCACTGCCACCATCCCGGAAGAAAAGGCCCAGAAACTAACTCCTCCCTCACCTGCAGCACATGCTAACCTAGTCTTGGATAACTTAACCCCACTACACATAGCTTGACTTTCAGTTTGGGGTATTTTTGTGTCCATGTATCTTAGACTAGCACTTTTATCTTTTCATTTTCGGAAGTGTGTTTCTTTTCTTTGTGTGACTTTGTTTTTATTGCACCCTATTTTTGTTTTGTTTCTGCAGTAAGGACACTGCAAGATTTTTAATTTGGGGTATTTTAGGGTGCAATTATGCTATGTACTTTCCAGTGTTCATGTAATGCAATTTCAATTTTTATCTATTTTCACTATGTTTCTCCCAATGTGAGCCTGTCCTTATATTTATGCACTCTTTCTTGTTCCATTTAATTCTGCTCAGACTCTAATCTCATGACCTGTCTTATTTTTCCAAAAACAAGCAGAGCAGGAATAATCAAGCAACTGCATTCCATGAATTCTGTCGAAAGAAGGACCCTGTTAAAGAATTTTTCTAAATGAAACAGGCTCAGCCTGTTTACCCTAGAACAGGCCGTTACCTTTGTCAAAACGAAATTTCAAGCAAAGTCTACAAGCAAGGAAAGGATCAAGGCCATCTTTGGCACGCCTACAGACCACACAAAACCACACCTCACTCATCAAACCCTTGCAAACCCCTTTTAGCCAACTAAGATGGCCCCTATTTCATTTAATTACCCTGCACAATCCACCCTCAATCATTTGCAGCCATGAGCAGGGGCCATTAGTGTCTAAGGGCACAAAACTCCTTCAAACAGCCTTACCCTGTCAATGAGCCTGTGAGCAAGATTTGATCAAAATTAGAAAATGAGACTGCCCATACTCAGCCAATACAAAAATTAGAATACCACCAGATGCATGTACTCTTCCTCCTCCCTTGAAAAAGAAAAAGAGAAAAAAAAACATATGGGAAGAAAAAAAAAAGGAAAAAATAAAGAAAAACAAAAATAAAGAAAGGGAGGAAGGACAAGGGCAACTTCTGGAAAATGATACTCCACCAAGGAACACAAATCCAATCCATCTGTTGGAGTCAGTGGTTACATCAGGAATGGCTGAAGCATTAGGACACAGTTGCTAAACAACATGAGATCTCAAAAAACACAAGCAGCCCCAACACTGTCTCAGTCTGTTCATGAACAAGAACAAAAGAATCGAGTTCACAAGCCATTGACCCCTGTGCATTCCATCCACTCTGCTTTGACAACCCTCGCCCAGCATCAATACAACACAGATAAAGTCCTAGTGATCCTAGCTTGATGACTTATGCATATTAGTGGAGAGAAGAGGTAATGGGCTTTGTGAATACCCGACCAAAAATCAATTCGGCCTATTCACCTATTCCTTACACCTTCTTCATAACCGTCATCCAACATCTTTGGTGTCGCCTCCCAAGTTTTATTAAAGGACAAAACTCGGGAAAAACCTTCACATGATTCCGTTTAGGCAACTAGATAATGAACCAAAGATGCTGGACCCGGGGATTCATCATGGATGGGAAGGTGTCAGGCACCATCCATGTTGGGGTGTAACCTTGTGCAATATAAGGATTTTGTATGCCTTGTACAAGTGTGCAAGCGTGAACAACAAAACACATAATAACTGAAACTAAAAAAAAAAAAAAGGGGAGAAGAAGAAGATTGGGCTTGAGTTTCCACCACTAGAAACCACCTACGTACCCCGGCGACCGGGTTCAAAGCCCACATAGTTCATGACATGGCAACACAACAGTCACATCGTCATAAACATCAACATCTCAGAAGCAATCGGTCAAGCAAAAAGGGATTAGAATTACCTCTTGTAGCCCTCCTCTAGCTCCTTGGTTTGGGTTGTGTCTTCCACACAATTTCTCCCCACTTCTTAAGTCAATCTTGGAGTTCTTCTTGATCTACCTCTTGCTGACTTCAATGGTTGGTATTACCCACAAAATTTCACCAGAGTTTTACCTATAGAACTATTTCTTAGGCTTGGAGAAGTAAAGTTTCTCCAAGCTCCAAAGCATGTGAAGAGTGTGTGTGTAATAGAATGTATGTCCCTTGAAATGTGAGAGGGGGGTCCTATTTATAGTGTTCTGGGTAGCCTAGGGGCGTGGACCAGCTTAATGATCAAGGTAACGGCAAAAAATTTGGGCCAAAACCGAGTAGAATCAAATTAGGAGCGAAATCAGGAAAAAAACTGCGTTCTGGGTGCATATGATGGTCATGGCCGGCGGTCATCCTTTTGATGACAGCCAGGCCAGGCGGTCAGGGAAGGAAGACAGCCCACACCTGGCGGTCATCCGGAGAAGACCGCCCGCGCCTGCTCGTTACACCCGTTCTTTCCTTTTTCGATCTCGATTCTCCCCTAATTTCTCCCTGATTGATCTTACCGCGTAATTAACCCTTAGACTGCCCAGAATCCTCTACTTTCTTGATTATTACTCCTCTCAATCATCTCTTATTTGATTAATTACACATTGATTCCCCATTTTAAGCTAAAATCATACCAAAACCACTCTTACTATTACAGAATGATTTAACTCTGGTTTTCCACAAAAATTAGGGTTAAATTTGTCTGTAAGCAAGGTGTTGATGGGCTGTGCAACTCTGGAAAATTCCATATTTCATTAATTTGGACCCAACATTTATGTTTAACCCAAGAATAAATCATCTCAATATAATTGGGTTTGAAGAATAAACAAACAAGCCCAAGCTAATGAATTAAAATGCATTTTTAGCAATTTAATCCTTATCATATGTTTTTATCCTATGATTAAATCATCTTACTAATCCTAAGGTCTAAGCACATAAAGGCTTCAAGTACTATAATGCATGAATTCTACTAAAAATAAACTTCATCCACACTTCAACCCAAGACTAACTCATCTTGCTATTCTTATGATTCAATTTCAAACATGTCTAAAGCCTAATTTAATAGAATTTTCATGGGTCAAATTTGGGTGTTCACAGATGTCCGTCGTTGGTGAGACCTTAAAACTAAGGACGAAGCAATGCAAGAAAGGAACAACCAAATTTGGATAATGGATGTGAGTATTGTGGACCAAAGGCTGGAGCATCACATGCTCCACCTCGAGAATCGTCTTATCCCAAGGTTTGTGATAGAATCGTCTCATCTATCAGGGTCTTGGGACTCATCTCAGCCCAAGGGTTACCGAGAATCATCTCATCCCGGGGTCTTGGGACCCGTCAGGTCCCAAGGTTTAAAGGGAATCATCTCATCTAGGGGTTTTGGGACCCGTCAGGTCCCAAGGGCTACCGGGAATCATCTCATCGCGGAGGCTTATCTCATCTTCGTCATCTCGGTGCTCCTCCACGTCGGGACATTGTCCCTGGGATATCTATCCCTCAACGTCTTCATCAACTCTATTTTAGGGGATTCTACCCCTGGCAACTCTCATCGGTTCTACTTGTATCTTAAGGGTATCTCTCCCTGGCAACTCTCATCAGCTCTACTTCTGTCTTAGGGGCTTCTGCCCCTGGCAACTCTCATCGATTCTTCTTCTATCTTAAGGGAATCTGCCCCTGGCAACCTCAGGTCTCAACTAGTGTAGGTCAAATGTGTTTATGGATCCCTTGGTTGTTTTTCTACTCAGAGAGCCTCAGCTCAAAACAATCGTTCAAAGAATAGGCTTATCAGGTTTTCAAAAGATTTATCATTTCATAGCAAAGCATACATCTAACACATCGCAGGCATATCATAGCACATATCATTGCAAATTCAAGCAAAAGATCATAAAATGCCCCTAGATGTACATGTTTTCCTCCCCTCTCTTTTATATTCTCTTTTTCCTCTTCTTTCCCCCTCCCTCTTCATTTTTTCAGATTTTTCGGAATTTTTCTAAGGATGAACAGTGCCGGGCGGGCGGTCATAGGGAGGAATGGCCGCCACCTCTTGGCGTTCTTCTCTGGATGACTGCCAGACGTGGCGGTCTTCTTGTCATGACCGCCCGCGCCGGCAGTCGTAGCTCCTGGGCCTCTCTCTTTTTTTCCTTTTTTTTTGGTTTTTGGGTCTGGGCTTTAGGGTTTGTACGAATTCCACCGACCTCAAATCATTATAAATAAAATCTTAGGTACCCAGGACTCTTCTCAACTTGTGAGAACACATCTCAAGCACATCTAACGCAAATATGAGTGAAGATTTTCGTGCCAAGGTGCTCCAATGGATGGAGAGCTTCTCCCAAACGCGTTGCTTTGACCTCAAGCCAACCGGACTATGTGCTTTGTTCAAATTGGCCAACGTGAAGATTGATGAGGGCTTAATTCGTGCTGCTACTATGTTCTGAGATCGCGATCATCACGTGTTCCGCTTTGGTCCCTCCTTGGCAGAACTTTGTCCAACGGTAGATGAATGCGGCGCACTTTTGGAGGTCCAAATAGGGGAGGACATTGCAACGATCTCTCCTACTGCGATAGCTGAGCTGGAGGTTAGTTCCTTTCTATCCATTGATGGCAACCAACTGAAATACTTGCTGGGGAAAGGAGAATTCAAGAACTTATCCCCCATAGTTGATCAATACTTTGTTAGCACTACATTGCGCGTATATCTAAAATGCAACCCTTCTTGGAAAAGCAAACACGACCATGCCCTAGCTTTGGTAATGGTAAGCGAATTCTTGTTAGTCACCCGTTCCGGCGCGTGCCCCCTTGGTGGCTAAGCTCTTTAACGGCTGCATTGTGGTGCCCTCCGTCTTGGGCGAGACTCTTATTTGCTTGGATACTCTGGCTTCTTATCCTGGCAAACCTTTGACTGGTTCTCCCCTCCTTCTCCAAGTATCATCCTCAATCTCTTCTGACTTTTAAGGTTGCGTTTATTCTCCCTCAAATTTGTGTAAAACTTGCGGACTTGTTTCTCTTTCAGATGTGGTTATACGACTATCTCTAATTGAACGCCCCCCCAATTCTGGTTGGTATACCCCCGTGGATTATCATGAGCGATACCTCGTCGATGTTATTCCCTTTACCAAAGACTGGGTGCTTTTTATGAAGAATATGGCTGACAGCCGAATCCTCTGGTATTGCCCTTGGTTTCACATACAAGAAGTCGTCTTTCGCTTGCCTAGTCAAAAGGTGGTGGTTCTCCCAGGGGTTTATCATTCTACTCAATATTATCCGGCTAGGAAAGCTAGAGAGTTCGGCCATGCTCAATTTACTCCTCCGCCTTCATGTTCTCCTCTCGACATGTTAATGGACGACCGGACCATAAAGCTCATGCACGGATATTGGAGTCAGCCCATAAGGGTTAAAGTTCTCAATCCGAAGACCCCCTATTCTTCCGAGGGGCATCAACAATGGTTGAAGAAGTGTTTGGGTTATTCTGAATGGATCCTTTTACGTTATAGGAACCGATTTTCAGGATCAAATATCTGCTCAGAGCCCGAATCCCCCAGTGATAATGAAGAGGAAGCTTAAGCATATTGGGTGTTTTGTTAGGATAAATTTTATGACATGTGTAATGCATGCAAAAATAAATGAGTGAATGAACTCCCTTTTTCTTTCTTGTCAACCTTTAAACTTTTATTAATAAAAACGAGTCGGACCTCAAATTAAGCTTATTACAAATCCATGGCTCATCTTATTTTTTTTTCTTTTCCTGAGCACAGGAAATCTGGTCTATATATAGTATTTCTTTAACTGGTCCAGATTAACTGGCTCTTGAAACTCATTCCCATCCAAGTCTCTAATCTTCGTTGCACCTCTTGACATGATTTCTTTGATGACGTAAGGCTCAATCCATATAGCCTTAAATTTGCCCCTAGGGTCATGTATGGGCTGTCTTACTATCTTCAACACCATATCTCCTTTCCTAAATCCTTTCTCTTGAACTCGCTTATTGAAAGATCGAGCTATTCTTATTTGGTACCCTTGCACATGGTATAAGGCCGATAATCGTCTTTCATTAAGTAACGCTAACTGATCAGGTCTTTCTTGTACCCATTCTGCCTCAGGAAGCTCACTCTCCCGAGCCACTCTTAAAGAATGCACTTCCAGTTCTATTGGTAACACAGCTTCCATGCCATACACTAGGGAATATGGGGTTGCACCCATCGAGGATCTGATAGAAGTTCGGTAACCCCAGAGTGCCAGTGGCAATTTTTCTGACCATTCCTTGTGCGTAGATATCATCTTTCCCAAGATAACCTTCACATTTTTGTTGGCAGCCTCCACCGCACCATTAGCCTGGGGTCAATAGGCGATGACCTGCGATGCTTGATACCGTAATCCTGGCACAACTTTTCCACATTGGCTTTGAAGTGTGGGCCATTATCCGATATCAGCTCATTCGGGATACCATAACGACAGAAGATGTTGTTTAGAATGAACTTGGCCACCTTCTTAGATGTCAACTTAGTATAAGACTCTGCCTCTACCTACTTGGTAAAATAGTCAATGGCAACTAATAGTACTCGTGTCCATTTGCCGCCTTTGGGGTTATCTTCCCAATGACATCGATACCCCATGCGGAGAACGGCCAAGCTTACGACATAGGTGTCAATGGTGATGGTGGTCTGGAGTGTAGCTTCTCGTGGATCTGGCATGCATGACACCTCACAAACTTGGCACAATCAGCCTCCATGGTCGACCAAAAGTATCCCAATCGCAATATCTTCCGAGCTAACATATCCCCTCCTATATGGGGGCATTCACCTTCCCCTTGAACTTTCCTCATAATCTTCTCCGCCTCTCTCATACCCACGCATAATAGATGGATCCATGTTGCGTGCTGTTTATAAAGGCTCCTCGCACATACAACATACCCCCCGGCCAGTCTTCTTAGAGTCTTCTTCTCAATTTCTGTAGTACCCTCAGGGAACGTCCCGTACTTAAGGTATCCAAGGATGTCTTTATTCCAATGATCGTCATCTTCGTTCACTGTTTGGCTATGTGATGGTTGATCAAGCTCTACGGTGGTGATAGCTGTGACGGAAGCTTCGTCAGAAGGCAAATCTTTCAAATAATATTGGAACCAAGGTTCATCTGTTCCCTTGTTCTGGCTAAAGGAAGGCTGACCACTCTTTTGGATCATTAAAGGTAAGATGATAGCGTTGTTCAGCATTCCCATCATCGAGGAAAGTGTGGCCAGGGCATTAGCAAATTGATTCTCCCTCCTAGGTACGTATTGGAAGTCAATTTCTTCGAACCTGGATGCTAAAGTCTTTAAATGTTCGTGGTAAGGTATTAGTCTTTCTTTTTTGATCCTGCATTCTCCCTTGACTTGAAATGCCACCAAAGCTGAATCCCTAAGTACTCTAATCCGCCTTATTCCCATATTCCATGCTAACTCCAAACCAATGGTACATGCTTCATACTCGGCTACAATGTTAGTAGCTTCAAATTTCAACTTGCAAGAGATTGGATATGTTACCCCATCAGGAGATATAAGGACCACTCCCGTCCCAAAACCTCGAGCATTAGCTGCCCCATCAAAATGCATCTCCCATGTCGGTGCTTCCAAGTTCATCACCTCTGCATCGGGGAACTGTGGCTCAAACCTCTCATCTTCGCCCACCGGTTGTGAAGCCAGAAAATCAGTTATAGCTCCTCCTTTAATGGCTTTTTGAGATACGAACCAGATATCAAATTGTGATAGGATTACCACCCATCTGCTTGTGCGATTGCTTGGTACCGGCTTCTCCATTAAGTATTTGATGGGATCCATTCGGGAGATAAGTAAGACTTCGAAAGAGATAAAGTAGTGCCAAAGTTTCTAGCAAGCCTAGGTCAAAGCCACACAAGTCTTTTCTACCAGATTGTAATTCAATTCATGCTCATTGAATTCGTTGCTCAAATAGTATACGGCAGTCTCAATGCGGGAATCTGGCAGGTATTGAGACAACATGACACCCATGGCTTCTTCTGTGATAGTCAAATATAATAGCAATGGCTTCCCCTGCCTAGGAGGCTGGAGCACCGGAGGATTGGACAAATATCTCTTAATTTGTTCGAAGGGATCCTGACATCGGTCATCTCATCTTACAGGAACTCCTTTACTGAGTAACCGATGGATGGGCGTACAAATGCTAGAAAGCTGGGCAATGAAGTGGCAGACATACTAAACCCTTCCCAGGAAACTTCGGACCTCCTTCTCATTCTTCGGAATTGGCATTTCTTGAATGGCTTTGAACTTGGTGGGATCTACTTCAGTGCCTTGTTCACTTACCATGAAGCCTAGCAACTTTCCTGCATGGACGCCGAAGAAACATATCTGAGGATTAATTCTCAAGCCAAATTCCCGACATCTCTCGAAGAATTTTCTCAAGCTGACCACATGGGACTCTCAGGTTTCTGACTTCACAATCTTGTCATCAACATAGACTTCCACTTCCTTGTGCATCATATCGTGCAAGAGAGTAGTAGCCATCCTCTGATATGTGGCTCCGGCATTGATTAGACCAAAGGGCATTACTTTATAACAGAACGTCCCCATTCAGCTCGGAATGATGTCCTGTGTTTATCTTCTGGCGCCATCTTTACCTGATTATACCCCGAAAATCCATCCATGAAGGACAATAATGCATGTCATGCCGTGGCATCCACCAAAAGATCAATATGAGGCAGGGGAAATTCTTCTTTTAGGCAGGCTTTGTTTAAATCCCGGTAGTCCACATACATTCGTACTTTTCCATCTTTCTTCGGAACCGGAACAGTATTAGCTAACCATTCAGGGTATTCAATCACTTCCAAAAATCTAGCCTTATTCTGCTTTTCTACTTCCTCTTTTGCTTTCAAGGCCCATTGTGGCTGAAGATGGCGAGCTTTTTGCCTCACAGGCCGAGCATTAGGCAAGAGAGGAATCCGATGTTGAGCAATGGTCGGGTCGATTCCCGGCATGTCTTCATAATACCATGGAAACACATACACATATTCTTTGATTAGAACTGCCAAATCTTCTTGGAGAGAACTTTCGAGAGCCACGCCAATCCTTGTGATCTTAGGGTTAGCATCAGTCCCTAGGTTGATTTAAATTGAATCTGGGAGTCCATTCATCTCATTACATTCACATACATCACTCATGCAATAAATATTATCACAGAAAGCATCCAAGTAAGAAAAAAAAGTACCTCATTTCATTACTACGGGATATGATTACATCATCATTTTCCATGGTTTCGGAGCAAGAAAAACGAAAGCTAATGGGGTTATCGTCTAGTCCAACGGCTACGTCTTCTAGTTCACTGTCCGTTTCGGATTCACTTTCAGAATCAATTGTCACGGGAGAACCCTCGCCAGTTGTTTCCTTGTCGGTCTCGAAGATAACGCATGGTTTTTGCCATTCCCAATTTCTGCCATTCCCAATTTCTGCCTGCATGCTTGATGTCATAGGTGACCCTTCGTGCAAACCCTCCTTCTCTGGCTTTTAGATGAATGTCGATAACGAAACAATCTTCCCTTTCAACCCATCTTGTAGGATTAATCTTACTACTCCAGTCTTGGCGGGGTAAAATGATCGTTTCTCGTTCTATCAGACTTTGGATCTCATGGCATGGATGAAGGTATACATTAGTGGCATGCCCAATCACTCGACGAAATCCATAGAACTCGTCAAGATTTCCCAAGTGACAAGTCAAATTTTCATACTAAGGGCTGCAGTAGGTCCTCTTTCATGTTTTCCTTGAGTGGCTCTCCCAAAGGCATAGGAAGAGGAATGAATGCTCCAAGCCATGATCCGTTGGATTTCTCAATGTCTGGTATTTTGAATTCCTCAAGCAATCGGGCTTCAGGGAACGAGGACAAGTGGTCCAAATTCCGATCACCTTCTCGTCCCTTTATAGTCTTCAACAAATCTTCCAACCTTTGAAGTCCCTCTTCTTCTCCCTTGGGTCTTTCTGTCTTCTTGCCACTATTCTTGAGCCATCCTGCTGCCTCTCTCGTCATCACGCTTTAAAGCTTGTCCCACAATACTCCCGGGGGACCCAGTCCCTTCTTGTTTGAGTGCCATCAATGCTTTTCTCAGTATTAGATTTTCCGACAGGGATTCTATAGCTGCGGCCATCTTAGAGACGTCTTCTTTACTCATGTTGCTCTAGATTTGAAGGGGTGGAAAAGCGTGAGGGTTTGGGTACCCAAGAGATTTTTTTTTTTAACTAAAGGTTTTTTTTTCGGGTATGTGGGGATGAAAGGGGCACTCAATTCACATTTACTTGAATTTACAATAACAATCACTCGAATGCACATAACACATATTGATTCATTATGCATGAGATGCTCAAGGTATGCAGCTGGTTGCGGGCTAAAAGACTGCCGCTAAGGAATAGTTTGGCCTACTCACATGTGATAAAGGATATCGTATGAGGTCCAGGTCCCGTTAATCCCTATGATTGCTTGAGCAGCGAGAAATCGGTTCACACAAGCCACTATCGCTTAAGGAAAGCATTGTAGTGGACTTGGATCCCCTGGCCCTCTTATAGTAAGGGCGTCACAACATTTATCATGAATGCAAGGCACTTATGATGACACATAAAAAGACATACAAAAATCCAATGATTGCACAAGGTTTCTTGAACCCTCTAAGTCCCCAGCGGAGTCGCCAACTGTGAATACCCGACCCAAAATCACTTGGGCCTATTCACCTATTCCATACACCTTCTTCATAACCGTCATCCAACATCTTCGGAGTCGCCACCCAAGTTTTATTAATGGACAAAACTCGGGAAAAACCTTCACACGACTCCATTTAGGCAACTACATAACGAACCAAAGATGCTGGACCCGGGGATTCGTCATGGATGGGAAGGTGTTAGGCACCCATCCATGTTGGGGTGTAACCTTGTGCAATTGAAGGATTTTGTATGCCTTGTGCAAGTGTGCAAGTGTGAACAACAAAACACATAATAATTGAAACAAAATAAAAAAAAGAAAGGGGAGAAGAAGAAGATTGGGCTTGAGTTTCCACCACTAGAAACCACCTACGTACCCCGGCGACCGGGTTCAAAGCCCATGTAGTTCTTGACATGGCATCATAACAGTCACATCGTCATAAACATCAACATCTCAGAAGTAATCGGTCAAGCAAAAAGGGATTAGGATTACCTCTTGTAGACCTCCTCTAGCTCCTTGGTTTGGGTTGTGTCTTCCACACAATTTCCTCCCACTCCTTAACTCAATCTTGGAGTTCTTCTTGATCTACCTCTTGTTGCCTTCAATGGTTGGTATTACCCACAAAATTCCACCAGAGTTTTGCCTATAAAACTATTTCTTAAGCTTGAAGAAGTAGAGTTTCTCTAAGCTCCAAAGCTTATGAAGAGTGTCTGTGTAATAGAATGTGTATCCCTTGAAATGTGAGAGGGGGACCTATTTATAGTGTTCTGGGTAGCCTAGGGGCGTGGACCAGCTTAATGATTAAGGTAATGGCAAAAAATCTGGGCCAAAACCGAGAAGAATCAAATTAGGAGCGAAATCGGTGAAAAAAACACGTTCTGGGTGCATATGACCGCCATGGCCGGCGGTCGTCCTTTGGATGATAACCAGGCCGGGCGGTCAAGGAAGGAACACCGCCCAGACCTGGCGGTCATCCCGAGATGACCGCCCGCGCCTGCACGTTACACCCGTTCTTTCCTTTTCTAATCTCGATTCTCCCTGATTGATCCTACCGCGTAATTAACCCTTAGACTGCCCAGAATCCTCTGCTTTGTTGATTATTACTCCTCTCAATTATCTCCTAATTGATTGATTACACATTGATTCCCCATTTTAAGCTAAAATCATACCAAAACCACTCTTACTATTATGGAATGATTAAACTCTGATTTTCTACGAAAATTAGGGTTAAATTTGTCTGTAAGCAAGGTGTTGATGGGCTGTGCAACTCTGGAAAAAGTCCATATTTCATTAATTTGGACCCTTACATTTATCTTTAACCCAAGAATAAATCATCTCAATATAATTGGGTTTAAAGAATAAACAAACAAGCCCAAGCTAATGAATTAAAATGCATTTTTAGCAATTTAATCCTTATCATATGTTTTTATCCAATGATTAGATCGTCTTATTAATCCTAAGGTCTAAGCACGTAAAGGCCTCAAGTACTATAATGCATGAATTCTACTAAAAATAAACTTCACCCACACTTCAACCCAAGACTAACTCATCTTGCTAATCTTATGGTTCAAACATGTCTAATGCCTAATTTAATAAAATTTTCATGGGTCAAATTTAGATGTTCACAGGTCTACATATGAGGTATTGTTTTTCACTTTTTCAATCTTTAACCGAGTCCCTCAATTCACAGAAGGAATGGAGGTCAGTTGCAGAATTGTTCCTGTGATTTTAATGACAAAAACTACTGACAAGGAATTTGGTTGGAATCGAATGCAGTTTTGAAGAAAAAAATAAGAGGATGCCTGAATTGGGACATCACAAGGGAGAAACCTAGTGAAAATTTGATGCATTGGAATTATCTTTATTTCCTTTCAAAATCATGTCCTCTTTTCTCTTCTTTTTGTTTGCTTGAGGACAAGCAAAATCTTCAGTTTGGAGTATTTTGATGCACATGAAATATGCATAGTTTTATGTCATGATTTTAGGTATATTTGCTCTCAATTCGTCATGGTTATATGCCTTACGTTGCATTATTTCATCACATTCCCCTAAATCCGTCCCTGACTGTATGATTAGTGATTCCAGGTGCATTTTGAAGGATTTTAAAAATTTTATTGGAGGATTCGAAGAAACAGCCTCTGGCACAGCATGAGCTTGTTTCGGGCCAGTTGTTCATTGCAGAATCGGTAGAGAGCCACGATTCCCCCTCCAATCACAAGATTTCCACTGGATTTCACCACATTTTCCTTGATCCACAAAGCCATCATGCCACCACATCAATCGCAAGAAGAGCTGAATTCAATTACAGAGAAGAATGGAAAGAGATTGCACACAGCCTCACCAAAGGCCCAGCACAGGCTCAACCTGTGGAATCTACAGATGACCAGAAAAAGCGAAGAATGAATTTAAAACTCAGCCACTTACAAAGCTTCACCACTTGCAAAACTTTCAATTCTACAATTATAACCTGAGCATTTCAGAAGACTTTAGGCATGGGAAAGAGGGGATAATCATTACACCCAAAGAATATTGCAATTAAAGAACTATTATCCTCCCCTAAAGTCGTCTAAAATCTACCGATCTGAAGAATTCACCCTATCAGCACGCCTTCTATGGTACCTTAGCAAGATGGACAACTGAAATTCAACTTGCCCAACCTTCATACCTTCCAGCAAGAGGGAGAAGAGAGAAAAAGAGGATCCACGCCTATAAATAGGAAGAAGGAAGGAAGAACTAGAGATCGAATACACCATTGATCAAACACCCATAAACTGCAGAAGCTTTGGAGCAAAGGGTTTAAGGGGAAACACGATTCTGCAGCCTTTTCCGGGCAAAAATCGTGTTGTCCCTAACCTTCAGATTTGTTCCAATCCTTATGCCAACCTTTATCCTCATTGATTTTGTAAATCAGATTATGAACTAAACAACCCCTCTTAGGTTGAAGGGGTGAAGCATGTCTCTGTTTTATTTGCAATAAATTGCTCGTCTCATGTTCTTAACCCGATTTCTTGTCTTGGTTATTGCAAACTTGCTCCATGTCTGAGTCTTGATCAAACCCATGCATGATTACAGGTAGCTAGGTGAAGGACCGAAAGAAGAAACCATAGTTGCTCGAACAACAATAACCAACCCTTAGTTTCTGGCTTTTGATAAAGGTTAGGAATTAATTGAAGAATTAGCCTCAACACCAAATCTTAATGCCCTTGGTTTGACCGATGCGAAAGCATTAGGATGAGTGAGAATCTTGGGAGGAACCTTTGAGTGAAAAACAAATGGGTTCAGTATAGGTTGAGAGCGCCTGCAAGAACTAATCTTATAATCGATTTTGTGTTGTCCACAGGCTCAACCACAGGCTCAGCACTGGCTCAGCCTGTGGCAGTACAGTCGAAAAGATTATACCATTTTAATCCGATTCTTGATTGACTTTTGAGAAGCCTATTCTTAATCAAGTAGCAGCTTGGTGAAGGACCGAAAGGAGAAGCCAAGCATGCTAGACCTACAATAGTCAGCCTTCACTCCCTAGCCTTTCGAAAGAAGATAGGGAGAGACTGTGGGTAACTAGCACCAATACTAAACCTCATCTCTAAGTGGATATCTATTCTAGTGACAGGGGTAGATGGAAGCTTAGGGAACTGTCAATAAGATCGAATGTCGTTGGTAGTACATTAGGTTGGGAGCCCCTTCAAGGCATCCTATTAAACACAGGGCGTGAAACAGGCTCAGCCTGTTATGATGCTGTTGAGTAATTTAGAACATAAAAGCAAGACATGTGAACCCTAGATGGCTAAGACTTCACCAAATCTGATCTTCTCCTACTTCAACACTGCCATTACTTTCTACTCTTGCTCATTTTAAATTTCAATTTTCACTCACCCAAATTTCCACTTCTGATTAATTTTTTCAAGCCTAAGGAGTAACAGGCTCAACCCAGTTCCTGTGGATATGACCTTGATAGAGTACTACAACTACCCTATGCACTTGCAGGAAGAATTTGCGATAGTAGACACGACATCACATGGCACGCCTGATTCTTGTAGATTGTAGACAAGGGGCATGCCATGCCTTGTTTTTCTGACTCGTCAAGCTGACATCACACAATAGAAGCACATCTACATTGAGATTAAACCTGCAACATGACATTAGGGGCACAGCGAGCCCGTAAACTGGGGTAATGAGGTTTCAATGGGCATGCCACCCTGTGAGGTTTGAACCAATTGTTGGGGCATGCTACCTCGGGGTTGGAGGTGATTCTTATCGGGGCATGCTACCCCACTCTGATTGACTGATTCCCAAGAGCGCGGTGGGCCCACCTATTGGACTAAGGGTTCAGACACCCAAGACGATTTTAAACTAGGGGCATGATAAATCCCGTCTTTTCAAATCATAACCAGATGATGCAGGGGGCATTATGCCCCACCTCGAGAAAATTGAACCAGGGATATGATGTGCCCGCATCTAGGCAAGGGGGCACAACACACCCCACCTCTTCCAAACCCACTAGGGAACCTGAGAACACGAGAAGCGTGAGACATATATGATGCTAAGGGCACGGTACCCGACCCTGTGTTGATTATGGACTAGTGAGCTTGAGAAATAGTGTAGACTTCCAGCTGTGGATAAGGGGCATGTTCTGCCTCAAAATTTAACATCTCTTGGTCCCTCCTTTAGTTGCTTGGATAAGATCTCTTGATCCCTCTCTTAGTCGCTTGGCTATATCCTCATGGATAAGATCTCTTGATCCCTCTCTTAGTCGCTTGGCTATATCCTCATGGATAAGATCTCTTGATCCCTCTCTTAGTCGCTTGGCTATATCTTCATGGATAAGATCTCTTGATTCCTCTCTTAGTCGCTTGGCTATATCCTCATGGATAAGATCTCTTGATCCCTCTTTTAATCACGTGGCTATATCCTCAAGGATAGGATCTCTTGGTCCCTTCTTCCAGCCCTTTGACTATATTCTCACGAATAGGATCTCTTGATACCTCTTTTTAGTCTCTTTGACTATATCCCTCTGAGAAAGGCAGACGATGATATGGAGGCGAAGCACCCCGATTGATGTGAGAATACATAACCAAACCTCTCTTAGGGTACCGTGCCGATAGTGCATTAGAAAAAATCCCTCTAGGGTAAGGACGATCGATTTTCAAGAGAGAAAAGGAATGTTACCCCAAGGAGGACGATAAAATCCATAGTTAACAAAGATGAGATGATTCTTTACTGACGATCCGATAGATGAGAAGATTCTATCACAAACCTTGGGATGAGATGATTCCCAAAACCCCGGGATGAGATGATTCCCAACCATCAACAACCTTCGGGAAGAGATGATTCCTGAAGTGGAGCATGGGGTGCTCCAACCATTGACACACACCACTCACATCAGTTCATTCATATTTGGTTGCTCCTTTTTCTTGCGTTGTTTCGTCCTTAGCTTCTAAGGACACATCAACGAGGGTCATCTGTGAACACCCAAATTTGACCCATGAATATTCCCCTAATTTAGATTTTAGGTATCCTAAAACCATAAGATTAATGAGATGATTTAATCTTTGGCTAAGGCACACTTGGAATTTATTTTGGTGGAGTGCATATTTTAAGAATTGGGAATTTACACATTTAAACCTTAGGATTAATGAGAAGATTTAATCTTAGAATAAATATGTATTAAGCCTAGTTCATTAAAATATTGTCCTATTTTATTTACTTGGGCTTTCTTGTTTATTTTAACCCAATTATAATGAGATGATTTATTTTTGAGTTAGTATGAATCTGAGGGCCTAAGTTAATGAAATGTGGACCTTCCACAATTGAATAGCCCATAAACACATTACTTGCAGACCATTCTTAGCTCTGATTTTCCTGGAAAATCAGAGTTAAATCATCCCTTGATGGTAAATGTGTTTTTGGTATGATTTGGGCATAAAATGGGGACTTGATGTGTAATCAATCAATTAGGAGATGATTGGGTGGAGTACTAATCAAAAAAAGAGTTGATTCTGGGTAGATTAAGGGTTAATTACGTGGTGGAATCAAATCAGGGACGAATTAAGGAAAACTGGGAGCAAAAAGGAAAGAACGGGGAAAACGCGGGGTACCGGGAGGCCATGGCGGGATGACCGCCTTCCTTGGCGGTCTTGGTGCCCAGATTGCCCAATTTTCCCGATTTTGGCCCAGATTTTTGGCTGAGACCTTGGTCATTAAGCAGGTCTAGGCCCCTACAATCCCCAGAACACTATAAATAGGACCCCCCACTCACATTTCAGGGATGCATCTCTCATTGCACCCACACCCCCATAAGCTTTGTTTGCTTGGAGAAACTCTACTTCTCCAAGCCTAGAAACATTCCTATAGGAAGAAACTCTGGAGAAATCTCGCGGGAAAGTTTCAAGGAAGAAGCCAACAAGAGGAAATCAAGAGGAGGAAGCAATCAAAAGCAATCTAGGAGCCAAGAAGGTGGGCAATCAGAGTAGAGGACCTGATGCGAGCAGTCTCAGAAAACAATTCATATATTGAGTTCTAGAAGTCATATTTCAATTTTCTTAGACTCTCTAGAAAGCTAAGAGGGAGAGCTAAAAGTTTGATGTTGAAACCAGAAGCTGAATCGGCCATTTACACTGTTCAAAGTCCAGTAGAAGACGACCATAGATTCTGTCCAACCATCAAGAAAAGTGCTTTTGATTATGCACCTTATTCATTGCTATTTGCTGATGATTTGATGATACTTTTGTTGATTATGTGATTGTTGTGATGCCATGTCAAGAACTACGTGGGCTTTGAACCCGGTCGCTGGGGTACGTGGTGGTCTCTAGCGGTGGAGACTCAAGCCCAAATATTTTTTTCTTTCCTTTTTGTTCCGAATATTCTTCTCCTTCCCCTCCAATTCAATTCTACTATTTTTATGTGATTTGTTTCCACACTTGCACACTTACACAAGGCACACTTTTACTCTTTAATTGCACAAGGTTTCGACAAAACATGGACAGACGCCTAACACCTTCCCATCCGTGACGAACCCCCGATCCCATGTCTCTAGTTCGATGTGACCATGTTGCTTAAAGGAGTCAAATGAAGGTTTTCCCAAACTTTGTCCTTAATAAAATTTGGGTGGTATGAACACCAAAATTTGACCCATGAATGTTCCTCTAATTTAAATTTTGAGTAGGCTCAAACCATAAGATTAATGAGATGATTTAGTCTTTGGCTAAGGCACACTTGGAATTTATTTTGGTGGAATGCATATTTTATGAATTGGGAATTCACACGTTTGAACCTTAGGATTAATGAGATGATTTAATCTTAGGATAAAAATGTATTAAGCCTAGTTCAATAAAATATTGTCCTATTTTATTTACTTGGGCTTTCTTGTTTATTTTAACCGAATCATAATGAGATGATTTATTTTTGGGTTAAGTATGAATGTAAAGGCCTAAGTTAACGAAACATGGACTTTCCAGAGTTGAGTAGCCCATAAACACATTACTTGCAGCCCAATCCTAGCTCTGATTTTCGTTGCAGACAAATCTTAGCTCTGGTTTTCGTGGAAAATTAGAGTTAAATCATCCCTTAATGGTAAATATTTTTTTGGTATGATTTTGGCATAAAATTGGGACTTAATGTGTAATCAATCAATTAGGAGATGATTGGGGGAGTACTAATCAAGAAAGGAGCTGATTCTGGGTAGATTAGGGGTTGATTACGCGGTGGAGTCAAACCAGGGAGAAATTAAGGGAAACCGGGAACAAAAAAGGAAAGAACGGGGAAAACGCGGGGTGCCGGGCGGTCATGAAGGGATGACTGCCGGCCATGTCATTCTTGTCACCCACGACCGCTAGTCATGGCGGTCATCCATCCCACGACCGCCGGCCCTGGCAGTCCTGGCGCCCAGATTGCCTGATTTTCCCCGATTTTCGCCCCCGATTTGATTCTACGCGGTTTTGGACCAGATTTTCGGGCATAATCTTCACCATTAAGAAGGTCCATGCCCCTAGACTCCCCAGAGCACCATAAATTCGACCCCTTACACACATTTCAGAGGATCAGTCACTCATTACACAAACACCCCTATAAGCTTTGTGTGCTTGGAGAAACTCTACTTCTCCAAGCCAAGAAATGTTCTTATAGGCAAAAACTCTGGTGTAATTTCATGGGAAAGCATCAAGGAAGAAGCCAAAAAGAAAGGATCAGGAGGAGATCAAGAGGAGGAGGCAATCAAAAGCATTCTAGGAGTCAACAAGGTGGGCAATCCGAGTAGAAGAACTTGATGTGTGCAGTCTCAGAAAACATACCATATCTCGAGTTCTAGAGGTCAGATTGCCTTGATCTTGGGCTCTTTGGAAATCTAAGAGAGAGTGCTACAACTTTTCTGTTGAGACGAGAAGCTGAATCGGCCATTTTCATTCTCGAAAATCCAGAAGAAGACGACTAATAGATTCTGTCCAACAACCGAGCTAAGTGTTCTAACCCTTTTTGATTGCGCACTTTTATTGATTGCTACTTGTTGATTGTTTGATGATGCTTTTGGTGATTATGTGATTTCTTTGATGCCAAGTCAAGAACTACGTGGGCCTTGAACCTGGTCGCCGGGGTACGTAGGTGGTCTCTAGTGGTGGTGACTCAAGCCCAAATATTTTATTTTTCCTTTTTGTTCCGCACCTTCTTCTCCTTCCCATCCAATTCAATTTTATCGTTATTTTGTGACTTGCTTCCGCATTTACACACTAGCATAAGGCACACATAATTTCTTCAATTGCACAAGGTTTCAACCCAACACGGATGGGTGCCTAACACCTTCCCATCCGTGACGAACCCCCGATCCCATGTCTTTGGTTCGCCATCATTATGTAGCCTAAATGAGTCATGTAAAGGTTTTTCCCAAATTTTGCCCTTAATAAAATTTGGGTGGCGACTCCAATGACATGGGATTGACCCAAGGAAGAAGGTGAATGGAATAGGTGAATAGGCCCAAGTGATTTTGGGTCGGGTATTCACAGTTGGCGACTCCGCTGGGGAAGTAGTGGGTTCAAGAGACTTTGTGCAATTGTCGAAACTTGTGTGCCTTTTATGTGTCATCATAAGTGCCTTGCATACATGATGATTGATGTGAAGCCTCTACCGTAAGAGGGCAAGGGAATCCAAGTCCGCTACACGCTTTCCTTAAGCGATAGTGGTTTAAGTGAACCCGTTTCTCGATGCTTAGCAATGATTGGGATTACTTGGCCTAGGACCTCATGCGATATCCATCATCACATGTGAGTAGGTCAGCCTATTCCCTAGCGGCAAACTCTAGCCCCCAACCAACTGAATACCCTGAGCATCTCATGCATATTGAATCAATAAGTGGTATGTGTATTTTTGGTGTTGTTATTATTGTGGATTCTTGTATTACTATGGGACCGCTGTGCTAACTCTGCGTAGGGTGCTATATTGCGTAGTAAGAACTTATGAGTCCGGTAAACAAACCCTAGAGATGTAAGTACACGTGTCTAAGCCGATGACAATTTTTTTGGTGTTGCTTCCCAGTTGACATATATGTTTAGTCGGTCTACCTTGTCTTAGGGAATCCATATTTGCATACATTTGGCATCGCATCACATGTTTTTCGAAGCACAAAAACGGATTCGAGCTAGGGTGTCTCATCCTTCGATGTCTAACCCTTTTGAACCTGAGTCTTCATGAGATATACACCTTCTAGAAGAATAGGAAAAATGTTTTGCGATTGTATCCCATCACACTTTCCCACCGATTTCAATTGTCATGGAAGAAAAAAAGCTTGAGTCTAAGATTCCTGATGACCATGAACTCTATCATTAGAATTGAACCCCTAGGACAATAGGGGTGGGTAGTGCCTTAGTTGGAAGGAAACGGTGAAGATATTAGGGATGATGGATACATCACAAGGCGATGAAGCTTAGTAGACAGGGAGATGGTGAAGACATTGGAAGTCATGGTGGTATCCTAAGGCGAAAGGTGGGAAGAAGACAGAGGCAGTGACGAAGAATCGACTTAAGAAGCCAAGATGACTTTGGGCCTTCTTGTGAGAGGAGATGTAAGCCCCAACATTTATGGCCGAAGAAATGAGATGGGATGACCTGGTTGGGCCTTCTCGTGAGAGGAGATGTAAGCCCCAATAATTATATTAAGAGAAGTGAGATGAGGTAATTTGGTTCGGCCGTCTTCAAAAATACAGATGTAAGCCCCAATCTTTACTTGTGAATCGAGCCAATGATCCAAGACAAGAAGTTGAGAAAAAGAATCAAACTGAAGAGCTAAGCTGAGGAGCCAGATTGACAAGCCAAGTTGGCAGGTTAAGACTTTACCATTGGGCCCTTCTCGTGAGAGGAGATACAAGCCCCAACATTTACAATGGGAGCTATGAGATGCAGTGGCCCAATTAGACCTTATCCAAATACAAGGATGTAAGCCCCGGTTTTTATTTATGAACCAAGTTGATGAGCCAAGAAGATAGGCTGAAGGAAGAACCATATGATGAGGGACCGGATTGACAAGCTAAGTTGATGAACAGAGATGGGGTATCGATCAAGAGACATTGCCATGGGGTCTTCTCAAGTGAACCAGGTTTGAGCTCCAACAATTGGAAAACAATGAAGAAGGTGGCGAGAATGATGACAGGGACACAATAAGAAGACAATGGAGAAGAGTAAGAGATGACGGTGAAGCTGACAATGAAGATGATGCATTCTAAGGGGTGAACAAGAAGTGCAAGTGGGGGTCAACCGGGGATCCCGGACCGAATTTCTAAATACAGATATAATGATGGGGAAAGGCAATATGGTTGCTCTTTAGAGTCTAGGAGTTGACTCCAATCAAAAGGGGCAAGGGTTAAATTCTAAGTCGAACAATCAACGATGTCATTGTTTGTTTTTGATTTCTCACATAAGGAATGAAAGTCTAATTTCCTTATCTTTTGTGTGTAAGTGGCAAAGTATGTGTGACTTCATGACATTCTATTGGATCAATCTAGGGGACCATAAAATGAACTACGAAGACCTTATTCTGTGGAAGTAATCCTAAAACAATTACCTTACTCCACCTCCTAAAAACATGTTGCTGACAATGACCTTCAAACACATACCCGATTTGACCTTTGAACGTGTATCCACCCATCCTCCATGTCGACCCCATCACAGCCGCCGAGAACACTTGTCTAGAAGAGTTGCTTCCCAAAGATGAATCTAGCTTCCGAAAGAGTCTAATCTAAGTGCACTTGTTCAAAAGGGTCACTCTCCTCGAAAAAAAAAAGGAAAAGAAAAAAAGGAAAATAAAAGAAAAAAATAAAAGAAATTAAAAAAAGAAGAAAAAAAATGAGGAATTGACCCCTGGTGCATGGATATTGATTCATCTCCCATCCTTTGAAATTGGGAAGAAAGGAAGAAGTCATGACACAAGTGTTCTCCTATTTTCTTCAGCCTTTCACCATTCTACCAAACACCCGCCATCTTCAGGCTTCCACAAAACACCCTCATCTCAAACCCGACACCATATCCACAGATACGTAGGTAACCCGGCAACGGGCTCGGTCTATTGTTGGTTTCTAGATTGATTCAATGGAAAGATTGGGGTCATTGCTAGATACACATGCCACACTGTTGATTGCATTCAGGCCTCTTTTGTAGTCATAAGGTCTCTCTTTTCGACTTGTATTTCATTGTCAATCGAGTCTGCCTCTCTCAAAAACATTCACTGTGAATCCGGTCATCATGAAGCACATCTCTCCAATAGTCTCTTACATATAGCTCAACTAGATGGTTCCCAATCAAGGTTGAAGGTTCACCTCTCCATTAACCAACCTAGTATACCCATCCCGAGTGGTCTTGATCTTGCTAAGACTTCATTCTGTGTCCATGGTTGCTACTTCCGAACAAAAAAGAGGAAGAAGGAAAAAAGCGAAAAGAAAAAAAGCCTGCTAGGTTGAAAACCCGAAAGGGCGGCCTAGGCAAAAATTAAGGCCAATATGAAAATGGGATAGTAGCCAATGACAACAAAGAGACATAGACCACTCGGTTGACAATGTCATCACCAAAAAAGGGGTATAGAAGCATCTGGGCACATTGTCTCCATCTATTTTTCAAAGTGGTATCCATTCATCCTACCTTGACTAGACAATTCCACATCCGTCCAAACCTTTCAACAAGGAATGCCTATCTTTGGGGTCCTAGTTAGAATTTGAAATGAACAGTGAAACGCCCGTGTCCCAATTTATTAATATAAATTAGAATTTTAAATATAAAATGACTAAATTGCCCTTATCATTCTGAAACTGTAACGCCCCGATTTTCGTTAATTGATTTTTACGGAATTTTCAAAATTTCCGGTATTTAATTTCCATTTTTTTTTTTACCTTGAAGAATTTCCGGGAGTCTTTGGTTAAGAAATTATTGTTATAATTAATTTATTCTCTTTGAAAATATTATTTTTACTTTTAGAATTTATCCTTGTTCGGGTTGTTTGGGAACAATTGGAGTTCCGGGGTGAAATATGGAGTTTATAGTAGTTTCACTCAAAACTACGTCGTTTTGAATTAAAGAAAGGAAAAAAAAACAAAATATAAACCTAATCCTATGCGCGTGTTGACCAGGGGAGTTAACCGTGCCTTAAACCAAAACGACGTCGTTTTGGTCAAGGCTGGCCAACCCTAACCCCTTCCTCTTTCTTTTCTCTTCTCTTTCTCTTCATTCTTTTCTTTTCTCTCCCGACTTCGGCTGCCGCTCACTCTCCCTCCCTATGGTTTCTCTCTTTCTTCCCCACATTTCCTTCCCCTCAAATTGTCGCACCCGACTTTGTTCTCCTCTCCTTTTCCTTTCATGTCGTCGCCGTCGAGATGCCATCGTCACTTGATTTACCCATTATCTCTTCCTCCTCCTTAGCTGTCGCCACCACTGCAAGTAGAAGGAAGGGCTGCCGTGACGGGGTGCTTCTGCACAAGAACGGGAGCGATTCGTCGTCGCCTGTCCGGTAAGTCGCGCCGCCTTCTCTCTTGTTCTTCCCTGTTTTGTTCTCGCCTTTGACGTTTTGGATCGATTCGCTAATCGGGTCTCCCATTTTGTGTTGTTTGCGTGACGGCGAGTGTGTGTGGCGTGCGCGTGGATGTTGTTGTTTAGTGGCCGGTGTTTGCTTGCTAACTGGCTAGTGGTTGTTTGGGTTTGTTATTGTGGTTGATGGTTCTAACCCGATCGAGTTTTGTGGCGGCGGGTGTATGTTTGGTGGTTACTAGTCGGTGGTTGGCGGCGGGTCAGTGGTGGCTATATTTCTGTGGCCGGGTGGTGTGTGGCTGAGTTGGGTTCGGATTTGATTTCTGACAACGAGTTCTCGGCTTTGAGTTTTTTTGACAGTAAGTCTACAGGCTCGGCTTTGGGAAAACAACGGGTCCGAGTAGTGTTTCTTCCGGTAAGGATCCAGGACCTTCAATCCTCTGCTCGCTTTATTATTGTTTCAATATTCCAAATGTGTCACTATGTGTTGGTTTGCTAGTTTTGGGTTCTTGATGCCGGAACCGGGCTTGTCGGTGTGCTACCTATTCCGAGCAGAGGGCTGTAGGACTCGGCTTGGATAGTTTTGGGTGCTGTGTTGCTGGCCGGTGGTGATGGTGGCAGGTCAGCAGTGTGGAGGATTGGGTTTGGTATTGTTTGTGTTTCCGTGGTGTGATTGGGGTTCGTTTCTGGTTGTTGTGGAATTTTCCGGCGGAGCCGACCGAAATCCGGCGAGCACAGTCACTGTTCCGGCGAGATGGGGAACTTTCCAGCATTACACGGTAATTATCGGGTGACGACGTGTGTTTCAGTTCTTGTACAAGCAATGTATGGTAAATGCATATATTAGTGTATTGATGTGAAAAGGACATAGTGGAAACCGAGTTTGGAGAGTTGAGTGGCGTGGCCGGTTTATGTCCGACGCATATAGTACCCTTAGGTCGGAAATTTTGGACTCGGGAGTTGTTCTAATATGATATTAAGAGCGGGCCGGGCTCAGGCCTAATTTATGGCATTAAGTTTATATGGGCTTAGGCCTAATAATTGGATGTATGGGCTTTAGGCCCAATGACTACTATGGGTGTGGGCTTTAGGCCCAATGTTGTATTTTGGAGATTGGAGAAAATACACTCTAGGCCCAATTGACTACAGTCGGATTTAAGTTAGGTACAGAAACTGGGAATTTGAGTTGTTTGGATTTAGACCCTGATCTTTAGTAACGAGGTGTCATGGGTTTAACTCGAGATTATGTTATTAATATGCATTTACTCAATTGTCATGAATAATCGTCTTATATGATGTATACGTTCGTAGGAGGTTTCAGACATAGGGATGTCGAGGTGGAACGAGGTTTCGGGTTACGAGGCAATTAATATGGCCCAGGTGAGGACATATAAACCTTTGTATGCATTACTGCCTACAATACTCGGTTAATAAACATGGTACATGAAGTGTTAATACTTGGTTGGCATTGTATGCTAAATACATGTATGCTTGCTGTGTTAGTGTTCCTGTGTGCACTTCTATCTTAATGGTGGTACTTGATGTGATATGTCTGATTATGTGAATCGTGTGCCTGTGTGATATGACATGCCAGTTGAGCATGATTTGTTTGTTATGATTAAATAATATGAGATATGATTCTGTGGTTCGTGTGGTGATTTGTGGGCTGGAGGCCCGGACTGGAAAATAAAATGTTAAATCCACACAATCTTGGACAATCATAATGTATGGCACATATAACTCATTAAGTATAACTGAGAATAATGTACAATAAAAATATACTACTGTGGGGCTGTTGACCAGTTGGTTTGAGTGGGAAGTGTTACCCCTCGAAATTGCATACGGAATAGCATGGTATATGCGGATTTGCGTATGCATCTGTGATGACCGGTTCTACCTCCCTCTTTCTATCTCCCCCTTTCTACCTCCCTCTTTCTCTCTGTCTGTCTCTCTCTCTCTCTCTATGATGAAATTTGGGCTTGGGCCCTGATTGTATTTAGGCTTATGCCCTGGTTGTCTGATCAGACGGGACCGAGCTCGACGCACACAGTAGGGGGCCCTAATAAAATATTTAAACCTAATAACAACGATAATAATATAAGTAATGATAAGTGATGGTTTGAAGTCTGATGATGACTTGTGTTGTGCATTGTGTCTTGATTTGTGCACTGTGATTGCTATTGCTTAATGCTGGTGTATTTGTAGTTGATTTGTTTTGGTATACTTTGGTTTATTTGTTTGCGGTGAGACAGTGGTTAGTCTCACCCCCTCACAGTCTTTACACAGGTTAGCTGATCGATGTTCAGAAGAGCATATCAGCAGGTGGCGGTGCTTTCCTCCTCGGGTCGGATCCATAGGGTTCATTGCATGCATGTTGCTATGTATTTTTTTTTTCTTCCGCTGCGTACTTGATTCCATTGTATTATTTATTATTTGATTGAATGTTGATCATGTTGTTGATACCGTATCCCGGGTAGAAGGGCATTTTGGTCACTTCTCATGTTGTAATTTAATTTAATGGGTTATTTGGGATACGGGTGTTTAGTTGATGATGTTCGTGTCCTGTGAATGACAAGGGCAATTTAGTCATTTTATAATTAAAATTCTAATTTATATTAATAAATTGGGACACGGGCGTTTCAAACAGAGTTCATAGTCATTGGGAATCTTCTTCTTTGAATCTTTGGGGTTTTGATGGGATAACTCGCCTTTTCTCAAGTTGCTTAACTTTCACTTTAGCTCGAATAAGTTTCAATGCTCATGCATCATACTAAGGGTACCTGCATCCAAACGCACCATGTAGGAATGAGATTGTGCTTGCATCCATACATGCGGTAGTAGACAGCACTTGCACTTCAAATCCTGTAGAAGTAGGGAGCATTTGCATCCATGGTAAAAGGGGAGAGAAGAGTGAGAATGGGGGATACGAAGAGCATAAAGATGGGAGAAGGAGAGAAAACAGAAAGAGGAAAAGTTTAAGAGGCAGAAGAGGGAAGACATGGAGAGGAAAACATGATGAGGGGAAAATTTGAGAGAAAGGGGAGAGAAGAGGAAAAAGGGGAAAACATGTCATAAGCACTTGCATCTAAAAACAAACATGTAGAAGTTGTAGGGGCACGCTCATGCATTAAAGAGGTGAACACATTGCAGACATGCTCACATGTAGAACATGAATTCCTTGATAAGGTAGACTTGGTTGAGGGTAAAGGGTCAACAAGGGTAACAACATTAGAAATTCATCACCTGATGTAGAATAACACTTCCTAGGGTTATTAGCTGAAGGGGCATGGCATGAGCAAATCTTGTGGATAATGAGAATTGTAGACAAAAGGCATGTCATGCCTCATTTCTCTGACTCGTCAAACTAACATCACGGAATAGAGGCACACCTACCTTGAGATTAGACCTGTATTATGACATTAAGGGCATGGCAGGACCGTAATCCAGTTTAATGAGGTTGCAAGGGGCATGCTACCTCATCGTTGGAGTTAACTTTCCAGGACACGCTACCCCCACGCGGATTTGAGATTTCCTTTGGGCATGTTACCCTGTGAGGTTTGAACCAATTGTTGGGGCATGCTACCCTGCTTTGATCGATTGACTCCCAAGGGCACGGCGGGGCCATTTATTTGATTATGACTAGGAAGGGTAGATCACCCATTTGGCCAAGGTTTGGGATGATCAAGATGATTGTGGGCTAGGGGCACGCTAGACCACGACTAGATGATGCTTGGGGCATCATGCCCCATCATGAGAAAATCAAACCAGGGGCATGATGTGCCCGCATTTAGGCAAGGGGCATGTCACCTCGTTTCCGGCTCGTATATCTCAAAGGGCACAACACACACTATTTCCTTCAAACCTAGCTAGATGACATAGGGGCATGGGATCCAGAAAATTCAACCATGAGAGAACCTGTGAGGCAAAACCTAGACCACAACCTGAGAGCATGAGGGAACCCAGTCAAGAAAGCCAAAGACCCGGTCATTGCACTCTAAAAGAGAACCAGTAAATCCACGAGGTGAGCAAACACAAACTAGTAGGACAATGAGAGAATATGAGATACCCAGAGAGGAGTGAACCCCCAAAGCCGGGACCCAATTCCCGCAAGCCGTAAGATGAGAGGATCCAAACCGAGAGGAGTGAGTCAAACCAGACATGACAAGGAAAGCCAAAACCAAAGCCGGGACATAGCTCCTGCAAGCTGAGAGAAGAGAGAGACCAGATTTGAGGGAAGACTAAATGTGAGGAAAACCAAAAGAAGAGGACCCGATCCTTGCAACCCTGAGAAAAACCCAAGACAAACCGGCCATGAGACGAGAGAGAACCTTGAGGGAACTGAGACATGAGAAAATCAGGAGAGAACCAAAAGCCGGGACCTAGCACCTGTAAAACCGAAAGATGAGGGAGACCAGACACGAGGGAGCCCATACATGAGAGAAAACCTTGAGAGGAGTAAGACAATCCAGATATGAGGGAAATCAGACGTGAGGGAAACCAGAAAGGAATGAGATGATTCCTGAAAACTGAGCCACGAAGTAGAACCTTTCCGATGAGAGATGTAGGGGCATGTGATGCCCAAGGCAAAGACAGCACAGTCGCGAAGCGACATTTTAGACGATGATAGAGGCATGAGATGCCTAGAGACTAGATAACCAGACCGTGAAACGGTATTTCTGACGGAAGTCAGTGGCGAAGCCATTTGGGATGAGATGATTCCCAAACAGAATCTAGTTGACAAGGATGGGACGATTCCTTGTCAACAACCCGATAGATGAGATGATTCTATCGCCTCGGGATGAGATGATTCTCGAGACCTAGGATGAGATGATTCCAAAATCGAAACCTAGTTGACAAGGATGGAATGATTCCTTGTCAACAACCCGATAGATGAGATGATTCTATCACCTCGGGATGAGATGATTCCCAAGACCTGGGATAGGATGATTCCCAAATCGAAACCTAGTTGACAAGGATGGGACGATTCCTTGTCAACAACCCAATAGATGAGATGATTCTATCACCTCGGGATGAAATGATTCCCGAGACCTGGGAATAGATGATTCCAAAATCGAAACCTAGTTGACGAGGATGGGACGATTCTTTGTCAACAACCCGATAGATGAGATGATTCTATCGCCTCGGGATGAGATGATTCCCGAGACCTGGAATGAGATGATTCCCAGAATCCGAGGTCAGTCCCTCAAAACTTCAGGATGAGATGATTACTGAAGAGGTCCTTGAGATGCTCCGAAACTTGGCACACACCACGCATCTATCCCTCAAATTTGGTTGTTCCTTTTCTTACGTTGTTTCGTCCTTAGTTTCTAAGGACCTATCAACGAGGGGCATCTGTGAACACCCAAATTTGACCCATGAATGTTCCTCTAATTTAGATTTTGGGTAGGCTCAAACCATAAGATTAATGAGATGATTTAGTCTTTGGCTAAGGCACACATTGAATTTATTTTGGTGGAATGCATATTTTATGAATTGGGAATTCACACGTTTGAACCCTAGGATTAAAGAGACGATTTAATCTTAGGATAAAAATGTATTAAGCCTAGCTCAATAAAATATTGTCCTATTTTATTTACTTGGGTTTTCTTGTTTATTTTAACCCAATCATAATGAGATGATTTATTTTTGGGTTAAGTATGAATGTGAAGGCCTAAGTTAACGAAATATGGACCTTCCAGGGTTGAGTAGCCCATAAACACAATACTTGCAGACCAATCTTAGCTCTGATTTTCGTGGAAAATCAGAGTTAAATCATCCCTTAATGGTAAATGTGTTTTTGGTATGATTTTGGTATATAATGGGGACTTAATGTGTAATGAATCAATTAGGAGATGATTGGGGGAGTACTAATCAAGAAAAGAGCTGATTCTGGGTAGATTAGGGGTTAATTACGCGGTGGAGTCAAATCAGGGAGAAATTAAGGGAAACCGGGAACAAAAAAGGAAAGAACGGGGAAAATGCGGGGTGCCGGGCGGTCATGGAGGGATGACCGTCGGCCATGGCGGTCTTCTCACCCATGACCGCTGGCCATGGCGGTCATCCATCCCATGACCGTCGGCCCTGGCAGTCCTAGCGCCCAGAATGCCCGATTTTCCCCGATTTTCGCCCCCAATTTGATTCTACGTGATTTTGGACCAGATTTTCGGGCATAATCTTCAGCACTAAGCAGGTCCACGCCCCTAGACTCCCCAGGGCACTATAAATAGGACCCCTCACACACATTTCAGAGGATCAATCACTCATTACACCCCCCCCCCCCCCATAAGCTTTGTTTGCTTGGAGAAACTCTACTTCTCCAAGCCTAGAAACTTTCCTATAGGCAGAAACTCTGGAGTAATTTTGAAGGAAAGCATCAAGGAAGAAGCCAAAAAGAAGGGATCAGGAGGAGATCAAGAGGAGGAGGCAATCAAAAGCATTCTAGGAGTCAAGAAGGAGGGCAATCCGAGTAGATGGACCTGATGCGAGCAGTCTTAGAAAATAATCCATATCTTGAGTTCTAGAGGTCAGATTGTCATGATCTTGGACTCCATGGAAAGGTAAGAGGGAGGGCTACAACTTCTCTGTTGAGATCAGAAGCTGAATTGGCCATTTTCATCGTCGAAAGTCCAGAAGAAGACCACTCATAAATTTTGTCCAACAACCGAGCTAAGTATTCTAACCCTTTTCGATTGCGCACTTTTATTGATTGCTACTTGTTGATTCTTTGATGATGCTTTTGGTGATTATATGATTGTTGTGATGCCATGTCATGAAATACGTGGGCTTTGAAACCGATCGCCGGGGTACGTAGGTGGTCTCTAGTGGTGGAGACTCAAGCCCAAATGTTTTTATTTTTCCTTTTTGTTCCGCACCTTCTTCTCCTTCCCCTCCAATTCAATTTTATCATTTTTATGTGAGTTGCTTCCACATTTGCACACCTGCACACAGCACACATAATTTCTTCAATTGCACAAGGTTTCGACCCAACACGGATGGGTGCCTAACACCTTCCCATCCGTGACGAACCCCCGATCCCATGTCTTTGGTTCGCCAGGATCATGAAGCCTAAAGGAGTCAAGTAAATAATTTTTCAAAATTTTGCCCTTAATAAAATTTGAGTGGCGACTCCAATGACATGGGATTGACCCAAGGAAGAAGGTGAAAGGAATAGGTGAATAGGCCCAAGTGATTTTGGGTCGGGTATTCACAGGTGGCGACTCCATAGACATGGGATTGACCAGAGGAAGATGGTGAAAAGGAATAGGTGAATAGGCCCAAGTGATTTTGGGTCGGGTATTCACAGTCAACTTGGCACATCAATTCAATTCCTCATCTTGGCTTCTCATTTTGGATCATCAGCTCGGTTCACAGATATAAACCGGGGCTTACATCTGCGTTTTGAAGAAAGCCCAAAGTCACCTCAGCGTCTGAATTCGGTGCCCCATCATTGCCTCTGTCTGCTTCCCACCTTTCACCTTATGGTACCTCCACGATTTCCAATGTCTTCACCATCTCCCTGTCTATTGGGTCATCGCCATGTGACGTATCCATCATTCCTAATATCTTTACCATCTCATTTCAACTAAGGCACTACCCACCCCTGGTGTCCTAAGGGTTCGATTCTAATGATAGAGTTCATGGTCATCAGGGATCCTAGACTCAAGCTTTGTTTTCTTCCAAGCTATTTGAAAACGGTGGGAAAATGTGATGGGATATAGTTGCGAAACATCTTTCCTATTCTTCCTCAATATGTATATCTCATGAAGACTCAGGTTCAAATGGGTTGGATATTGAAAGTTGAGACACCCTAGCTCGAATTCGTGTTTGTGCTTTGAAAAACATGTGATGCGATGCCAAATGTATGTAAATGTGAATTCCCTAAGACAAGGTAGACCAATCATAGATGTCAACTGGGGAAACAACACCAAAATTTTATCATCAGCTTAAACATGTATACTTACTCCCCTAGGGTTCATTTATTAAACTCATCAATTCACACAATGCAATATAGCACCCTACGCAGAGTTAGCACGGCGGTCCCGCTAGCCGGTTAGCGGGCGGAGTCAAGGGGCAGCGTCCTTTGCCGGTGCGGGGCGGGCCCGACGAATTTTCTTTTTTGCTATACAATTTCCTATATATTTTTTATTGATTTTTCTGGTTTATCGAAATAAAAACACCCTATTTACAAACACTCGAATTCACAACAATAATCTCCCAAATGCACGTACCACTTATTGATTCAATATGCATGAGAAGCTCAGGGTATGCATGAAACGCCCGTGTCCCAATTTATTAATATAAGTTATAAATTAAATTATAGATTGACGAAAATGCCCTTATCATTCCCGGGACACCCGTATCCCAAATTATCCATTAAGGAATGCACAGCATGTGAAGTGACCAAAATGCCCTTCTACCCGGGATACAATATCAACAACATATTCAATGAACAATTATACAGCAGTTACACAACAACGGGTATGCAGCGGAAGACTAAACATGTGAAACATATATGCAGTGAACTCTATGACTCCGACCCGAGGAGAGGAAAGCACCGCCACCTGCCGAAATGCACCACTGCTCAATGAGTAGTTAACCTGAAAAAGACTGTGAGGGGGTGAGACCAACCACTGTCTCACCGCAGACAAATAAACCAATAATATACAAAACAAATCAACTACAAGTACACCGGCAATGGCAACAGCAAACACAGAGCACAACAATTCACAATACATAACACCAGTCATCACCAGACTTCAACCATCACTATCATTACTTATATTATTACCTTTGTTATTAAGGTTAAGTATTTTATTTAGGGCCCTCTATTGTGTGCGTCGAGCTCGGTCCCGTCTCATGAGACAACCAGGCGTAAGCCCAAATAAACCAGGCACGAAGCCCAAACATATCCAGAGAGAGAGAGAGAGAGACAGAGAGAAAGAGGGAGGTAGAAAGGGGGAGGTAGAAGGAGGGAGGTAGAACCGGCCATCACAGGCCCACATGCTAACCCGCATGCCATCCCGAGGGGTATTACTTCCCGCTCGAACCAACCG
>JAKUCV010001919.1:54289-82770 GCA_028386065.3 Turnera subulata
CCCCCCCCCCCCCCCCCCCGAATCACGTTTTATTTTAACGAAACCCGAACAACAAACAATTCCAACTTAAAATCTAATATTCCAAGGAAAATAAATTAATAATAACAATAATTTTCTTGGCTTAAAATACCCGGAAATTCTATAAGGGTATAATTGGAAATGAAATTTCAAAAATTCCAAAAATTCGTAGAAATTAAATATCGAAAATTCGGGGCGTTACAATGCAGCTGGTTGGGAGCTAGAGATTGCCGCTAGGGAATAGGTTGACCTACTCACATGTGATAGTGGATATCGCGTGAGGTCCAAGGCCCATTAATCCCCATCATTACTAAGCATCGAGAAACGGGTTCACTCAAGCCGCCATCGCTTAAAGAAAGTATGTGGTGGACTTGGATTCCCTCGCCCTCTTACGGTAGAAGCTTCACATCAATCATCATGAATGCAAGGCACTTATGATGACAAGTAAAAAGACACACAGAACTCAACGATTGCACAAGGTTTCTTGAACCCACTACTTCCCCAGCAGAGTCGCCAACTATGAATACCCGACCCAAAATCACTTGGGCCTATTCACCTATTCCTTTTCACCTTCTTCCTCGGGTCAATCCCATGTCAATGGAGTCGCCACCCAAATCTTATTAAGGACAAAATTTGGGAAAAACCTTTGTATGACTTCTTTAGGAAACTAGTCATGGTGAACCAAAGACATGGGATCAGGGGTTCGTCACGGATGGGAAGGTGTTAGACACCCATCCATGTTGGGTCGAAACCTTGTGCAATTGAAAAAATCATGTATGCCTTGTGCAGATGTGCAAGTGTGAAAACAAATCACATAAAAATAACAAAATTGAATTGGAGGGGAAGGAGAAGAAGGTTCGGAACAAAAAGGAAAAATAAAAAATATTTGGGCTTGAGTCTCCGCCACTAGAGACCACCTACGTACCCCGGCGACCGGGTTCAAACCCCACGTAGTTCTTGTCATGGCATCACAGCAATCACAAAATCAGCATAAGAATCCTCAAATCACTGGCAAATAGCAATCAAAAAGATGCGTAATCAAAAAGGGTTAGAACACTTGTCTCGATTGTTGGACAGAATCTATGGTTGTCTTCTACTGGATTTTGGACAAAGCAAACGGCTGATTCAGCTTCTGGTCTCAACAGAAAAATTTTAACTCTTTTGCTTAGCTTTCTAGAGAGTTCAAGATCACGACAAACCGACTTCTAGAACTCGAGATATGAATTGTTTTCTGAGACTGCTCGCATCAGGTCCTTCTATTTGGATTTCCCACCTTCTTGGCCCCGGATTGCTTTTGATTGCTTCACCCTCTTGATCTTCTCTTGCTGGCTTTCTTCTTGATACTTTCCCACGTAATTCCTCCATATTTTCTTCCCTAAAAGTGTTTCTAGCCTTGGAGAAGTAGAATTTCTCCAAGCAAACAAAGCTTATAGGGGTGTGTGAGTAATGAGAGATTCATCCTCTGAAATGTGTGTGAGGGCTCCTATTTATAGTGCTCTGGAAAGTCTAGGGGCGTGGACCTGCTTAATGGTGAAGATTAAGCCCAAAAATCTGGTCATGTATGGAGGTCGGCCAGCACCTGGCGGTCGTCGCGAGAGGACCGCCGGTCGCCCCGCATGTCACCCGTTCTTTCCTTTTTCGAACCTCAATCCCCCTAATTCAGCTCTGATTTGATCCTACCGCGTAATCAAGCCCCCAATCAACCCAGAATCACTCCAATACTTGATTATCACTCCTTAAAATTATTCCATCTATTATATATATTTAAAGCTGTATCCCTCACCAGGTTTTGACACATAGGATTTTTTGGGTCTTGCTTTATTGCCATGTGGAGGCTTTGGGGTTTTCTTTTATTGCCATGTGGAGGATTGTAGGTGTAGTTTAATTGGCCATGATGAGAACATAATTATCCCACAGTAATCTGTTCTATTATACTATTTTAAAAAAAATTCCAATCACACCCAAATTTCTCAAAAGAAAATTATAAGAAAAAAACAAAATGAGTAAGTTATTCGCTTACGGTCAATTTCCTTCCAATTACTATTCTCAACGTATAGGAAAAAATCAACATGACAGACGTGAATGTAGGGAAGAAAAAAGAGTAAGTTAATCGCTTATGGCCAATTTCATTCCAATTACTATTCTCAACTTAAAAAAAACCCCCTTATAATTGCATTAAAAAAAACCATCAATGCATTTCAAAAAAAAGAACCTTATAATTGCATTAAAAAAACACTATGTTACTTCTCCAATGGTTTTTTTTTCGATTAAAATGATAACCTGTTACATCTCCACTGGTTTTTTTTTTTCCCTATTAACCTGATCTTACCTGAATTCCAGTCACACCCAAATTGTTCAAAACAAAATTCACACGCAGAGATTGGTTTTCTTTTTTCCATTAAACTGATAACCTGATCTTAAACTCTTTTAAAAAGAATTCTAGTCACACCCAAATTGTTCAAAAAAAAATTCACAGGCAGAGATTGGTATTATATAATTATTTTTTTCCATTAATATACTAACTGGCTATAATGATAAATGTAATTATTCAAGAGTTTCTAATGAATTATGATTAGGATAAATCTATTTTTGTTTAAGAGAATGGTATTATATATGTTTTCTTTTTATCAGCTTTTTATTATATTTTTAAAAATTCCTAGAGAACTAGTATAAATATAGGTCTACATTTGTTTGTAATACAGTTTCTTTTCCATTTATTCTCTCTTTTACTTCTTTGTTTTAGCTTGCAGTACATTCTAATCTTATTATAGTATTTTTAATTTTTTGTTCCTTTATACTTTTTTCTTTTCTTTTTATTCAATTCAATTTGGTATCTTTAGTATTTCTATCTCATACATTTACTTTACCATTCACTGTATTCTTACTTTGTTTTAGCTTTCAGTACTAATATTAGTATAGTATTAACACTATCTTCTTTCTCTAATTTATTTTTGTTTTCTTTCTAATGCTATTGTGTATTTTAATTTGTATAATATATTTCTTTTTTTTTTCAGCGGAATGAATATTAATACTTTGGATGAGTTGACCCCTGAGAATGATTTATGGATAATTAAAGTTAGGGTTTCAAGATTATGGGAGTCCCTGAATACAAAATTACAAAATCTCCTTATCAATTTAGATTTGATTATAATTGATGAAAAGGTATGTTTAAATTTTTCATGCCTTCTATTTTAACTCATTTTTCATTGTACTTATTCTTTTATTTTCCATTTATAACATATTTTTTTGTTTCTATATTATTTCCCTTTCATAGTATTTATTTTTCTTAATTTTCCATTTTTTTATGTTTTCATTTTTTCTAATTTGTATTGTATTGTTTTCCTAAATAATAATATATTTTTTTCCTTCTATAGTATTTTTTAATATTTTTTCACAGTAGAATCCTATTTTTGAAATTTTTTTTAGCATTGTGTTTGTTCATTTAATTTTCCAGAATTATATATTATTTTCATTTTTTTGGCATTGTGTTTATTTTTTAAATTTTTTTCACATTTATATATTTTCATATTTTAATTTATTTGGCTTTTTTTAATTTTCTAGATTTATACATTTTCTTTTTTTTGACATTTTGAAAAATAAATTCCAAAATTATTTTATTACTTTCATGTTTAAAGTTTTTTGGCATTGTGTTTCTTTTTTTAATTTCCGAGATTTATACATTATTTTCCTCTTTTTTGGCATTGTGTTTGTTTTTTTTAATTTCCCTGAATTGTTTTTTTTCGTGTTTTAATTTTTTGGGCATTGAGTTATTTTTTTAATTTTCCAGATTTATACATTATTTTCTTGATTTCTGTTTTGGCATTGTGTTTGTTTCTTAAATCTCCCTAAATTATTTTTTTCATGCTTTTTTTGGGCATTGTGTTTGTTTTTTCAATTTTCCAGATTCATACATTATTTCCCTATTTTTTTATTTTTTTCAGATTTATAATATATTTTTTTCATCCTTTGTAATAGTTTTTTAATTTTTCTTGAATTTTATACATTACTTTCCTGTTTTTTTGAATTGGGTTTGTTTTTTAATTTTCTTGAATTATTTATTATTTTCATTTTTTTACTTTTTTTGGCATTATATTTGTATTTTTATTTTTTCCAGATTTATATATTATTTTTTTTCATTTTTTGGCATTGTGTGTGTTTTTTTTAATTCCCTAAATCATTTATTATTTTCATGTTTTTTTGGGGATTGTGTTAGTTTTCTTAATTTTCCAAAATTATATATTATTTTTCTTTTTTTGCATTATGTTTGTTTTTTTTATAAATTTTCTGATTTATTTATATTTTAATTTTTTTTGGTTGTATTGTATTTTGTAGGATTCAATGATGCATGCTGTAATAAAGACTATCTTTGTACAACATTTTCAGGCCAAATTGCATGAAGAATTAGTTTACAAACTCTCAAATTTCAAGGTGGTCAAAGAAACCAATCAATACCAACCAATCTAGCACCAATATAAACTTCAGATTTTGGGTCAACAAAAATAGAACAAGTAGATGGGGAAATAAAAAATGTCCCTATGCATTTGTTAGATTTTGTTAACGAAATATAATTATAGAAAGAAGCAACAAGACTCTTTACTTATCAGGTTAGATTATATCTTATTATTTTTTACACTATTCATATTTTTAATTTTTGACACTAATTTTACCTTCCATTTTTTATGAAGATGTTGTTGGTACATTGGTCTCTCTCGCTAAGCACCACCCCCACGAACTCGCCACTGTCCGTCACCAACAGTGGTTGCACCGACGAAGACAACAACAACACACACACAACCCATCCACCGTCCCGAGCAACAACACAAACAAACATCAAAGACACCACCCGATAAAACCAAATCGGCAACAACACCGAACCACCCACACAAACAAACCAAAACGGCCGATTAGAAGTCCAACTGAGAGAACAGAGAGGAGAAAGAAAGAAAAAGAAACGAAGAGAGGAGCAGATAGCTTACCCGACGGAGGCAACGGCGGCACGACAGCTCGACCTAACCCCGAGCTTCGTTGCACGCGTGAACCCGACCAAAACCTTGGGTCACTCGTCACTGGCCTCCACAAGCGGCTCCCTTCCCCTGCAGGTGTTTGATGGCGGCTCCGATGCGAAGGAGAAGACGAAGAAATGGTGGTGACGGCGTGGAAAAGAAGAGATGCGATGATGATGGCGACGGAGAGAGATGAGAGAGAGAGAGAAGGGGCGGCAGTGGCGGAAGAAAACGAAGAGAAAAGAAAGAGAAAAAGAAGAGAAAAGAAAAAGAAGCTTTTAGGGTTGGCCGACTCAGTCCCAAAACGACGTCGTTTCAGACTGAGGCATGGTCAACCCACTTCGGTCAACATGCGCGGATTTTTTTTCCCCCTCAATACGATGTAGTTTTGGTAAAACTACATCAAAATCACCTCCTCACCCGCAAACTCGAAATGATTCGAAACGAAATCTCGGTTCAGGAAAAACTCCAAGATAAAAGGGAATAAACCAAGGAAAATTATTCCTTTTCACAAAATTCTCATATAAGTACTAGAAGGTAAAAATTGGAATTAACATTTAAGAAATTCCATAAATTAATTACCAAAAATCAGGGCATTACATCATATGTCTTAGTATTAAGTACAAAAGGTTTAACATTATATGACACATTAGATGCACCTAGTCCCTCTTTTTCCAATGGATTTCTTTGTTGTCCTAAGAGAAGATTAATATCATTTGTACCATTAGTAAACTTCTCTAAAGTACCCTTCAAGTCTACAACTTGAGATTTAAGAGAGTCATTCTCTTTTCCCAACACATCACAAGCACAAACATTGGATGAGATCTTATCATTTAGCTCACTACAAGAAATTTCAAGAGCACTATTTTCTTTTTCAAGAGCTTCAAGTTGCTTTCTATATGCAAGATTTTTTTTCAAAGACTTTTCAAGTTCTTCATGCAACTTAAGGAAAGCATGATGCAATTCTTCAAATCTAAAGTCATCGGAAGAATCCATTACCTCATCATTTTCAAGTGCCATGAAGCAAAAGGTTGCAACCTCATCATCATCCGAATTACTTGAAGAGGTATCTTCATCATCCCATGTTGCCAAGACTTTCTTTCCTTTGCTCTTGAGAGAATCATGCCTTGATTTCTTCTTGTAAGGGCAATTGGTTTTGATGTGTCCCGGCTTGTTGCATTCAAAGCAAACAATAGACTCTCCTCTTGTCTCTCCATGCTTGGAATTGTTCAAGTTCTTCATCTCTTTTTGTAGCTTCTTCGTCTTGAGAAATTTCATGAACTTTCTTGTGATGAGAGCCATATCTTCATCACTGTTACTTGCATCTTCACTTGACTCTTGAATCTTCAAGGCAAGATCTTGCTTCTTCTTCTCTTTACCTTCAAACTTCATTCCATAGGCAATTAACGAGCCAATTAGCTCAATGTAGGATAGGACATTAAGATCTTTTGCCTCTTCTATTGCGGTGACTTTTGCTTCCCACTCCTTACTCAAAGACCCTAATACTTTGGTAACCTTTTCATTATCACTAATAACCTTACCAAGACTCACAAGGTTATTGCATAGAGTAGTAAACCTAGTGCTCATATCGTTAGTGGACTCATTAGGCATCATTGCAAAGAGCTCATAATCTCTCATTAGCCTATTAGTCTTAGACTCCTTGACTTGGTTAGTTCCCTCATGAGTAGTGCATAAAAATTTTCCAAATCTCATGTGCATTCTTACAAGTCCTAATTCTCTCAAACTCTTTTTTACTCAAGCCACATAACAAGGAATTTCTAGCCATGGCGTCTAGAGCACCTTTCTTCTTCTCATTCTCACTCCAATCCCTCAAAGATTTAGGTGGCCTATTCTAACCACTTTTAACTATCTCCCAAGTTTCTAAACCTTGGCCCTCTAGAAATATTTACATTCTAACTTTCCAATAATCAAAATTCATACAATCAAAGTAAGGAGCTTTGTGGATGTTGTAACCTTCAAAAGCCATGATCTTTACTCTATGAGGTTAATCCAAACAAAGAGACCTACGCTCCGCTACCAATTATAGGCCCAAACTAGTTAAGAAGGAGGGGGGGGGGGGGGGGGGGGGGGGGGGGGGGGGGGGGGTGTTGAATGAATAATCAAGTGCGAAAATGAAAAGCAATCAACACAAAAGAGACAACACAAAGATTTAGAGTGATTCTCCCTAAATCCTATGGGCACATCCACTACTCAAGGCTCCCCCTTCAGATTTCAAAAATCCACTATATAACTTCTTCCAAGGTGAAGTTCATTCTCTTACAACCAAGCTTTTTCAAAGGATCAAGCTCAAACTTTTACAAGAGTTTTCCCAAGGCTTACTCTCTAACCTAGGCTTTTTACAAAGGCTAAACCCAAACCTATAAAAGAGTTCACTCTCTAACCTATACCTAAAGTTTTTTCAATGGCTCAAGCTTTAAACCTATTCTCCTTAAGTAAAATTTTCCCAATCCTACTCAATGTATGATTTTCAAATAACCCAAAGAGTGACTCACTCTTTGTTTACAAGTTTAGCTCAAGAATCTCACAAACGTGTATAAGCACAATTTGCAAGCTCTAACTCAATTAGCCAAATCTTCGCTTGCCTTAATTCTCATTTAGGAAGGAAATGACTTATTTATAATGCACTCAAAGGCTCCCAACGGATCTATTGAAGAATGGGACAAAAGAGAGCATTTTTCCAAAAGAGGGCTTGAAATATGGTGTCAAATGACTTACAAAACTTACTGCCCAAGTACCCAACTCTTCAAAGTGCCTCTTTGATGCTCTTGTGCCTTCTAGAATCCTTTCTTCACATCTTGGCACTCCAATAAGACAGAAAAACGGCCACAAGAATCGATTGGTGGAAGATTTGAGCTCCTCTCCATCTTCCTCTCATGTGTGTACACTTGAAAGTGTATATTTCCTCTCCAACCCATAAGAGGGTTGGTGGCTTGTCTTGTCTCTTTATATAAAACAAGAAAACGTCCACAAACACTTTGATCTTTTGATCTTGAAGCTTCTGAAATGATTTCTAAGAGATAAGATTTAAGAGAGAAGATAGGTAGTGGAGTTTTCATAAGGAAGAAGACAACCCCTTAAAACAATAGAAAGTTGAAGCCTTATGGCTTTTAGTGTGTGGTTGTTGGAAAGGAAAAAGAAAGCACCAAAAGGTACTTTTTTTTTCAAAACGACATCACATCAATTAAGAATGAAGGTGGGCTTTAATGCATTTAAAGAAGCCCATACGATAACTATGCCCAAGACTAATTCAATCTGTAAGTTTGCATGAGGATAAAATATTGTGCTGCAAGGAAGAAAATATATCTGGCCCAATTTTTATTCAAACCCAACCTTTATAAGCATGTCCAAGTATAATAAAAGTACATGCAAGCAAGTCCAAATATAATATAAGCAGATGTAAACAAGTGAGAACTGGGCTAAAAGTAATTTAAAAACCCAACAAAAAAAAAATAAATTGCACCCGTGTTAATCTATTTGAGGAAAACAATATATTTCAAACTCATATTGACAACATCCAAAAAAATCATTTTTTTTATTTTTTATTAGGCATCAACCAACACAATTTGCCCGAAGTCAAAATTAGAGTAATGTTTGGCCCAATAGGCGTATGCTCATCGCTGATGTGTATGCCAAGTGGCGAGTATGGATGGTCCACGTGGCAAAGGTATCCACTAGATACTTCAAAAAAAAATAATTAATAACAAAAATCCAAACAAGTCATTGTATCTGATTAATTTAATATCCGGATAAAAAAATTAACTTAACCAAAAATATTATTTATTTATCATATTTTCTTAGATATGGAGGAATAAAAAATTAAAAAATTTTATTTTTAATAGCGGCGTCCACAAGGATGATGATAAAAAAATTTATCATGCGTGATTACTTACATATAAGTGTATCACAAATACAAAAGCTCAAAAAGTACCAAGGATCCACATTCAGAAGTACCAAAAAGTACTAGACCATTGAGATCAATAACGCAGAAATTCGAGGATGCATATCAGTAATTAGAGGAAAAGCTACGAGTGCTGACTTAATCAGAAATACACGCTAAACTAACATGATCGAGATGGTTTGTCTTGAAAAGTAAATGGGTCAATTGCAACAGTTTTGGAAGATTCATACACTTGGATTGATAGGTCGCATATTTATTAACGTTCCCATCTTGTGGACTTGAGTTGATGAACATTTTAGTACTATTATTATTGTATTACAATTGGCAAGACATTCATTTGTACACATGCATGCATCCAGATGTACTGATCAGCCTGCAATCTAAGGTCTACCACCTTCTAGCTTACTTAGAGAAGAAGGAGAAGAAGTGAAGCTTTGTCGAGGGAGAGGAACTGAAGGGATACTGGTGGAAGGGGTGGTGGGGACTATAAATGGTAAAGGCAGAGTTGGAGTAGAAGGCAAGTTAGGAAAAGGAAAAACTGGGGTGAATTCGGGGAGAGACGGGAATGGAGGAGGAGGAGGAGGAGGTGATGGTGATATGACAATTATATCATTTGATGGAAGTGTTGGTAGGAGGGAAGTTGAAGCATCAGTTGAAGGAAGTGTTGGTGGAATGGTTGCTGGTGGTGTACCAGTACTACTACTATTACTTATAGCGAATTCTGGTCTTATGGGTTCGGATGCAGGGGTGCCTGTGTTGTCTTCCTCTTCTTCTTCGGCTGGTAGTGGGATAGTTGGGTCAAGAAAAGAAGGTGGATCCATCCCAAACTCAAACTGCATGGTTTTTGGGTGGCGAGATGCGGAGGATGGGCCAGAGTTGCAGGCAAGTAAGATTGCAAAAGGAGTGAGCAAGTACACCCCAATTGTGGAAGCCTGCAGGGCCATCACCACCAGCTTCCTCCTCCTCCTCCTCATCATCAGACTCTCCCCAGTCAACTCAACTGGTGCTTGCTACTTGCTAGCTAGTTCCCAGTGGGTGTGTTGGAAATTTAGTTAATAAATCAAGCCAGCGCATTAATTCACAGGTATTCATTATAATGGTTTTAAAGAATGGAGTTGTGGTTGGGTGATTGTTAGTGCAAGACTATTGCATTGGTTTCTACTCAGTACCTAATTATTCATATGCCTCCAGTTAATTTTGTGTGTGTCTTAGCCTTAGGTAAGGATTGACTTTGAATCCCACCTAATTCATTCCTAAGTTAGTTTCTGTAAAATGAAGAAGATTCATCAATAAATAATGGGCTTAAAATCTATCAATATATATATCAAATCAAATACCCTCTTGAAATCTAGAGATATGTCTCATCTTTTACGAATTTGAGAAACCATTGTGCCTTTCGACAAAAAAAAAAAAAGAGAAACCATTGTGCCACGTAGATAGACTAAATTTCCAGAGGGGGTCAAAGTATGAAATACATTCGTTGTTGGAAGGAGTTAAAGTTTGTGAACCTTGAAAATTCAACATTGGCATTGGAGATTGTATATCTTCCTCTTACAGTCCGTTCGGTATCAATTTGGAATTGGAATTGAATTCAAATCATAAAAAATTTAGAATTAGAATTCATTATGAAATCAATTTCCTTGTTTGGTATACTTTTTAATAATGAGGAATTGAATTCAATTCCAATGTTTGGTATAAATCAAATTATCAATTGAATTGTTAAAATTACCTAAGTTGTCCTTTTACTAAAAAAACTAAAATAAGAGTATAGGGTTATTTTTGTCATTTAGACATACCAATACTTATCCAATGGAATTGAATGGAATTGAATTCCAAATCCCATAGATTTTGCTTGGATTTGAAATATTACCAAAATATTGCTCCAAAAATAAAAAATAGAATTCAATTCCTATTTTAAGTGAAGTAGAATTATACCAAATTAAGGAATTGATTTCAATCCTTGGAATTAAAATCAATTCCATGATACCAAACGGAGGGTAATTGTTGATTTTTTTTTTCCTTTTGGATGATGAATGAATTCTTTTAAATTTGCCAATATATATAATAAAAAACTGAAATTAACTAACTAATCTATTAATTTAATTTGACTCAAATAAATAAATAATATAATAATAACTTTTTTAAAAAACATAAATATCGTATCAATAGTAGGTGCCGATCTATGGCGACCAGACTGCCACTATTGTTTCACGACACATTATTCCAGTTACAGGCTCTAATCGGATTTTACTGTCTTTATAAGAAAAAAAATATAAATATCATAACATAGACATAAGGACAAATATATGATAATAATAATAATTTTTAAAATACAAATATTTTTATTATTTTGGTATGATTAATAGAATAAAATAACTATTTTTTATAGAGTAAAATAGAAAAAAAACCTCACTTTTTCTTGATAAGACAAAGTCCAAGCCTTGAATTGGAGTCTGAAGAGTATAGCCTTGAATTTCCGCCGTAAGAGGCCAATACTGTTTGTAATTCAACCAGGTGTAGAAACACAAAGTGTTATATGTTTGTAGTGCCTTTGCAGGTGTTTTTTTTTTAATCTTTTCTTATTGGAATAGGTTTTCAATTTTTCTTTTATGGGCCTAGTCCATTTGTTTTTATATTTTTTGAAAGACAAAAATGGTCAATTACTATACTAAAGATGGTTTAATAAAAATATGTGTTTAATTATATAATTAAGAAATTACTAAAATACGCTTGTTAAGTGAAAATTACAAAAAAATCAGGGCGGCCCACTGCCATTGCACATAACAATCTGTACACGTGGCATTTTCTCAGTCAAAATATTATAATTAAATAGAATAATATTTTTTATTATTAATAAATATTAATATTTTTTAAAAAAATTTAAGATTCCATTAAGTTATTCTTAAATTAAATACAAACTCTTAAAATTCTATGGTATTAACAGTAATGTATGTCTCTTGGATTTCTTTGTATTTAAACAATGTCTTTTAGAATTCTTATTATTAAGTACAAACTCTTACAATTTTCAATTCTTGCTCATCCGATGCCTGTAAATAGGAACAAACATGTTACAAGTGACATACTTGTTAGCCTAAATATGTGATTAGTAGCTTAATTAGTTCTTAATTAAGACTAATCATGTTTAATATACAAATATATATTTCTAATGATTCTGATGATCATTATATTATTTTGATGATTAACAAACATATTGGTTAAGTGTTTTGTGTTGTTTGAGTATTGGGCAGAAGCATTTGGTTCCAGGAAAAAACCAAATGTTTAGTATACAAATGTATGTTTCTGAAAATTCTGATGATCATTATATTATTTTGACGATTAACAAACATATTGGTTAAGTATTTTGTATTGTTTGAATGTTGGGCAGAAACATTTGGTTCCGTGAAGAAACCAAATGCAGGAAGATTTGGCTCCACAGGCTGCAGAACAAGCTGTTACTGTCAATCTATATTTCATGTGGTCCCAGATCGGTAGTTGGCAGTTAAAATGCCAACCAACGCCCAAACTTGCAGCCCAAGTGTTTGAAAATGAACTGGAAGGTGGTCCTCACACTTTCTAAGCATCCAGGAAGCTTTGGTGGTCCAAATGAACAACCTGTCACTTTCAGCCAATAAAGAATGTGGTCTCGAAAAGTAGTTGACATTTAAGCAACTCAACTAATGGTTTTGCTTGCTCACCAAGGGTCAGAAAAACATCAGAAAAGTGGCCCTCACATCCTCCTTCATCCTTTGAAGAGCTAGTGGTCCTTACTTTTCATTTTTGGAAACATTTTTGAAGAAAGACAATTTCTGCCCAAGTGATATCCAGAATTGGCTCATCTGCGTGGATAGTTTTAAACCAAATCAACTAACGGTTAAGCTTGCACTCTAAGGGTTAGATAAAGTTCAGAAAAGTAGTCTTCACATCCTCTCTCTACCCTGGAAGATATGGTGGTCCACACTTTCTATTTTTGGGAAGCTTTTTGAAGAAAAAGAATTACAACTCAAGTATTCTGCAGATTTTGCTTGCCTACGTGGAGTGTTTTATTAGAGAAGCAAGAAGTGAACTCCTATGCCACCTGGACATCATATGGCCGTTATGTGAACGTTGTGAGGGAGCTTTCCCATCCTAAGAATCTATATATAGAGGTCTGAAACCTCTTTAGAATGGGCACTTCAGCCCATTGAAAGATTCTGTGATATTTAGTTTCTGCTGGAGCCAAATCCTCTGAGAGATTTAAAAATTTAGATTGAGCTTACCTTGAGTAAATCTCCTGTTCTAAACTCGTTCTAAACACTTCTTGAGTGAGTCACTCTTGAAGTTATCTTATTGAGGGCATTACAAGTGAGATGAAGTTACAATTTTACTTGACACTCAAAGCTAGGGTTAGTTTTGAGGGTAGGTTAGAGCTAAGTGTAGGTTAGAGCTGAGCCTTTTGAAAAGCTTAGGTTAGAGCAGCTCCTGTAAAAGCCTGTAAAGGTTAAGGTTGAACCCGTAAAAGCCTAGTATAGTGGAGAGTTAGAAATCCTAAAGGAGGGACCTTTAGGTAGTGGATGTACTTCTTTGTGGAGAACCACTCTAAATTGCTTGTTTCTTATTGCCACTACCTTGTTGGCTCTGTCTCATACTCATCATTTAACCGGTTTTACATTTGGCTGTAATAGAAACCAATTCTGTGCAACGATTTGGCTGCATCTAGAACTAAATCTATCTTAACTCGAAAAAAGCTAATTCAAAGCCTTTTTGGGTCAACAATACTTTTGTAATCATATTTTGGAAAACAAATAATAATGTCTCTTCCTCTTTCTCTCTAATCTTTCCTCATCTTCTCCCTTAATTATATTTGTTTAAAAATTTTCATTATCAAGTTCTTCTTAAAGATCATCAATAAGGTAGAATTCACATCCAATTCGCACTCTCACTTTGTCCACAATAATGAAAATTTTTCAAGGGCAACCTACAACAAAATCAAGGTAAATTTAAGTATTATTTTTTCAAGAAAAATATATTAAAATAATATATATATATTTTTTTTATTTAGTGACTTTTCTTTTGTATGTTACTACCTAATCCGTGTGTAACACGGAGAGCTGACTAGTTTTTATCTATAGCACCACTGTCCATCAAATCCCAATCCCATATATATATATTTTTTTTAATGAATCATACCTTTTTTTTTTCTCTTTAAACCCCATTACAAGAATGTGTCGCTATACATCCAAAGGTAAAATCAACCAATGAGCCCATGAGGATTGAAAAATTATATTAAAATATTAAAATTAGTATCATTTTTGCCTTTAAAATTAAATTTAAATTTTTCTGTAAGAAAAAATATAGATCTATTATGCATGAATCAACTGTTGGCCTAGAAATGCTAAGAAAGGGGGGTTGAATTAGCGTTTCCTTCTTTTGACTTCTTTAAAGATTTGGTTTTCCTAAGAACCCAAATGTGAAAAGAGATTGGAAGTGCAAGTATGGAAGCAGTAAAATAAAAAACGCAGGTGGTTTATAGTGGTTCCCCCAACAATGAGTATGTCCACTACCTAAAGGTCCTCCCTTTAGGATTTCTAGCGATCCACTAGATTTGGCTTTCATAGGTGAACCAAAAACCTTTAGTACACAAATTTTTGCGGGTTGAACTTGCAAACCTAATCCAAAGCTGAACCTATCTTCTTCTACCCAACAAGATTATTTCCTAATCCTGCTGATAACAACCTTACAATAAGCAAAGCTTCAAGAGTGACTCACTCATGAAGTTACACAATTCAGCACGAAGAAATTTCTCACAAGGTCAGCACTTTTTCAGAACTTAGAATCATTTGAATAGCTAAGTTGAGTTGTTGTGAGGCTTCAGTCCTCTACTTATAGATTCTAAGGATGGGGAGGAGTGTTCCACAACGGCTAGTTGGGTTTCAGGAGGCACACAAGTTGACTTCTTTCTTTATTTAAAAACTGTCCACGTTGGCTGAGCCAAATCTGGGCATTACTTGGGTAGAAATTGTCTTTCTTCAAAAATTTTTCTAAAAATAGAAAGTGAAGACCACCAGTTCTTTAAGGGATGAAAGAGGATGTGAGGATCACTTTTCTAATCTTTCTGTGTTGCTTGGTGAGCAAGTAAAATCGTCAGTTGAGTTGCTTTAAAGTCAGCTACTTTTCTAGACCACAACTCCAACTGCCTAGAAAGCAACCTTTTGGTCTGATGCGGAGAAGCCAAATCTTCCAGGTTTTGGTTTCTGCGAGAAACCAAACTTTTCTACCAATACTTCAAACATACAAAGGCATACCAAAATATTTCGTAGTCATCAAAATAATATAATATTCATCAAATAATCATCATAAATATACTAAATAAGATTAGTCTTAATTAATTACTTAATTAAGCCCTTATAACATGTTTAGGCTAACAGTCTCTCCCTTTTTTTTTTTTTATGACAAACATATTGTCTTTTCTGCCATAAACAATGGTTAGCTTTAAGATAACCAAATATGTAAGCTCTCCCTGTTTCTTAGGCATAATCGAGAAATTCATTCATTTGGCTTATTCATTCAGCCAAATGCTCCCCCTGCATATATGCATAGCACACTTAAATTTTGCTAAAGGCTTTTTGCCAATAGCTCCCTTGCATAAAAGCACAGTATACTTTTTTTCATGGTGTGTTTCCATACCCAAATTTCACATAAATATTTCCTGCAAGTGAAATTTTCAACGTATCAATAATATCATTTGGCTTTTTCACTCAGCCAAATATCCCTTCATCAAAGTGCATAATCATTTGGCTATTTCACTAAGCCAAATGTTGTTCCCTGTATAAAAAATATTCGCAATATCGCAACAGCAACAGAATATTCAAACATCCAAAAACTTTCACCAGATATGAACAACAACACTTATCTCCCCCTTTTGGCATTAGCAAAAGAAATAACACAAATAATATCCAATGAAATAATACATAACCACACATAACATCATTAAGACAAATATTCAAAAGCAATCCAAATATTCAGGTTATACAAACCATAAGTACGATAGTCATAAAAAGATAAAGGACTATGCAAATAAGTAAAAGATGGGAATGCAATGCATGACTTAGAGAATCAGATCTGTTGGAGCATCATTCTTCATCAGAGTCAACTCGAGAAAGGGCTTCAGCAATTTGGTCGAGCTTTTTAAATATTTTGGATTGAAACTTCTTTATTTGGCTGCGAATAGAACTGACCTCATCCCTTAGCTCACCAATCTTAGCCTGAATGGCAGTCACCTGAACATTTAACTCCTTAAGCCTAAGATCCTTTATAGTGGCATATTTGGTCACAGAATATTTCCTAACAGGATTTGACTTGATTGACATTTTGGCCAAGGTACCAGCATTGATCTCTTTAAGTTGAATTGGCTTATCAGCACCAGTTGGCTTGATCTTCAACTGCTTTGCCAGCAAAGTGATGAGAGCACGATTGAGAGTGTTCATTATAGATGCCCATATGGTGGAGGATGAGTGTCCCGAAGCAGATTCGAGATTTCTTAATGAGGCAAGCAATAATCCATTGGTCAAGCTTCTCGATCATACTGCGAGAGTACTTTCTTGGCATGACGATCCGAGTGAGGGTATACATCAGAGTCCTTTCTCTTGGTTTCAGGTCATTGTAAGATCCAGACTTGTTGCTCTCAAATGGAATATGATTCTGCTGAGTGTGGGAAGAAGTTCCTTTAATGTTGATGGGAGTTCCAACAGCCGAATCAGAAAACCTTATTTCGCCCGGCTTCATCTTCAACAAATCACAGATCATCTCTGATGTCACAAAGAACTTCTTTCCTTTGATCTTTGTGTTGATGCAAGTAATCAGCCCATCATTCCCATATTCGACTTTCTTGTTGTTGTAGAAGTCTTTCATTAAAACTTCACATCCCTGCTCCTTCAAGGTAGCCAAAGTATTAAGCTTGGCATCCTTTAACAATTTGGCCACGCTAATTTCCTCAAAATCTCTTAGAATCGTGGTGCAGGTAGGAGTGTAAGTGAAGTAACTCTTCTTTTCCTTCTTGGTGGTTCATGACTTGGTCAGATTTTTTATCTTCCCTTTGGTTAGGACTGGAGTGACTTCTTCTTCCTTCTCGGATTCCTCTTTTTCTTCTTGATCTTCCTCAATATCCTCTTCCTTGTTCTCATAATCATCCTCTTCCTTATCACCATCAACATGATCGTCCTTCTCTTCGGTCTCCTCATCAGATCCATCATTTTTAGACTCTTCCTCACTTGCATTTTCATTCTCAGAGTTTTGCTTTTTGTCACTCTTATCTGGCTTATTGTTGCTGCATTTGGCTCTTCATCAATTGGTTCATCATTTGATTTTTCCTTCTCTTCTTCACTTCACTTTCTCTTTCTGGAGCTCCTATCACCTCCATCAACAGCAGAATTTTCACTGTTCACATCTCTACCTGAAGACTCATCATCGGAGTCCACCTCAACAATTTTATCTCCAAGCTTATTTCCTCCATTTCCAAATACGGTTTGTGCATGAGTGCTTGGCCTGACAAGTCAAGCTCTTGACCCCTGTGTGGTTGGAGTTTGAGCCAAATGTTTCGGCAACTTGGTTTTTGGTGCATCCGACATAGTCTTGGAGCTCTCTAACTCTTTCTCAAGTTCAACTTCTTGAATAGTCTTCAAAGCATTAGATTTGGTCTCTGGTTGAGCCAAATCTCCTACAGGCAATTCATTTTCGTCTTTGTCCTCAGGTAGTAGGCTCTGATCTATCTCAATCTCTTCTTCTACTTTCTTTGCTGCCTCTCTTTCAATCTCAGCAACTCAATCCATGTCATTCTTCTCCAACACATCAAATTCAGAGATTGGAATTCTGACAGGGATATCATCAACTTTCTCGGCACTTTTAACCTTCTGAGCCTCTTCTATCCTTTTTGCTTCCTCAGATTTGGCTTCATCATCAGCCAAACTCTGCTTCTGCTCAGGAATAACGGATTCGGCTCGCAACGTAGCCAAATCTTGTATGCTTGCATCTTCGATTGTGTCCTTGAGATTATTTAAGACACCTCCCAGCTCCTTCATGTTCTCTTCATAAAATTCCTCAGCATCCTTTCCCGGAGGTGGCACCAAAGTCAGCAATAATATTGTTTTTGGCTTTTTATCAAGCCAGAGCCGTCACCAACACTATAAGTGGTATCCAAAGATTTAATCTTTTCATCAGACTCAGGTTCTATTTCAAGACATAGAATAGTGCTATCAACCACAATATTCCTAGCATCAGATTGTGTCTCTACAGAACCTAGCATGGTTTTCACAACAGCATACACTTCCGCAGAACTTGAAACATGCACACTAAAAAGACCAGAAGCTAAAAGTCCGGACTCAATGATGTTACCCGGTGGCGTGTCTTCAAGGTTGAAGGCAAGAGATTTGGGGTCAAATTCATCTTCTGAAGACATCGTGGTTTCTTTAAGCTTTAAACCCTCCTGCTGTCCTCCAAGTTTTAGCTTTTTGATTTGCACCACAGCGTTCCTCTCCGGTGATGTCAAGTCCAGACTAGTACTTGCTTCAGTCACCTTGGCTTTCTTCATCACTGAACTTGAGGATTTTCGAAAAATAGGCCTAGCTACAACAAGTTTTTTTCTTCCTTTCTGGGATGCAGGAGGTTTCGATGGTTTTTGTTTTGGAGGGGTTTGTTTTAATGCTTTCCCTTTTTCGGTGTTGGTCTTCATGGTGGGAGAGAATTTCTAGGGCTTTTCGAGAAGTATAGTGTTTAAGCAGGTAACTCAAAGAGGGAGTTGAAGGGAAAGTGGGTTATGGAGGAAAGAGAGAGAGACTCACGGATTTTATGGAGAGATACCCGACCACTTCCATAAATGCAACTTTCATTTTTTTGCAGCTTTTGTTTCTTTGTGTCAGACGCGGGACACACTTCTTCACCATTTATCAAAACTCCCCGTTTTGACCTTTGTCATTTTTTCTTTTAATTCTTCCTTACAGAACCTAGCATGATTTTTGCAGCAACATACACTTCCCCAGAACTTGAAACACGCACGCTAAAAGGATCAGAAGCTAAAAGTCCGAACTCAATGATGTTACCCGGTGGCGTGTCTTCAAGGTTGAAGGCATGAGCCTTGGGGTCAAATTTTTCTTCTGAAGACATCGTGGTTTCTTTAAGCTATAAATCCTCCTACTATTCTCCACATTTTAGCTTTTCGATTTGCACCACAGTGTTCCTCTCCGGTCATGTCAATTCTGGACTAGTACTTGCTTCATTCTCCTTGGTCTTCTTCGTCTCTGAACTTGAGGATTTTTTAAAAATAGGCTTGGCTACAACAAGTTTTGTTCTTCCATTCTGGGATGCAGGAGGTTTCGATGGTTTCTGTTTTGAAGGGGTTTGTTTTAATGCTTTCCCTTTTTGGATGTTGGTCTTCATGGTGGGAGAGAATTTCTAGGATTTTTTGAGAAGTTATAGTGTTTAAGCAGGTAACTGAAAGAGCGGGTTGAAGGGAAAGTGGGTTATGGAGGAAAGAGTGGGAGACTCACAAATTTTATGGAGAGAAACCCGACCACTTCCATAAGTGCAACTTTCTTCTTTTTGCAGCTTTTGTTTTTTGTGTTAGACGCGGGACACACTTCTCATCCATTTATCAAAACTCCGCGTTTTGGCCTTTATTGTCTTTTTATTTTCAATTCTTCCTTACAGAACCTAGCATGGTTTTTGCAGCAACATACACTTCCCCAGAACTTGAAACACGCACAATAAAAGGATCAGAGGCTAAAAGTACGAACTCAATGATGTTACCCGGTGGTGTGTCTTCAAGGTTGAAGGCATGAGCCTTGGGGTCAAATTCACCTTCTGAAGACATCGTGGTTTTTTTAAGCTTTTAATCCTGCCATCCTCCAAGTTTTAGCTTTTCGAATTGCACAACAGTGTTCCTCTCCGGTGATGTCAATTCCGGACTAGTACTTGCTTCAGACTCCTTGGCCTTCTTCGTCTCTAAACTTGAGGATTTTCGAAAAATAGGCTTGGCTACAACAAGTTTTGTTCTTCCTTTTTGGGATGCAGAAGGTTTCGGTGGTTTCTGTTTTGAAGGGGTTTGTTTTAATGTTTTCCCTTTTTCGGTGTTGGTCTTCATGGTGGGAGAGAATTTCTAGGGTTTTTTGAGAAGTTATAGTGTTTAAGCATGTAACTCAAAGAGCGGGTTGAAGGGAAAGTGGGTTATGGAGGAAAGAGAGAGAGACTCGCGGATTTTATGGAGAGATACCCGACCACTTCCATAAATGCAACTTTCATCTTTTTGCAGCTTTTGTTCCTTTGTGTCAGACGCGGGACACACATCTCAACCATTTATCAAAACTCTGCGTTTTGACCTTTGTCGTTTTTTTCTTTTAATTCTTCCTTACAGAGCCTAGCATGGTTTTTGCAGCAACATACACTTCCCCTAGAACTTGAAACACGCAAACTAAAAGGATCAGATGCTAAAATCTGAACTTAATGACGTTACTTGGTGCTGTGTCTTCAAGGTTGAAGGCATAAGCCTTGCGGTCAAATTCGTCTTCTGAGGACATCGTGGTTTCTTTACGCTTTAAATCCTCCTGCTATCCTCCAAGCTTTAGCTTTTCGATTTGCACCACAGTGTTCCTCTCCGGAGATGTCAATTCCGGATTAGTACTGGCTTCAGTCTCCTTGGCCTTCTTCGTCTCTAAACTTGAGGGTTTTCGAAAAATAGGCTTGGCTACAACAAGTTTTGTTCTTCCTTTCTGGGATGCAGAAGGTTTCGGTGGTTTCTGTTTTGAAGGTGTTTGTTTTAATGCTTTCCCTTTTTCGATGTTGGTCTTCATGGTGGGAGAGAATTCCTTGGGTTTTTTGAAAAGTTATAGTGTTTAAGTAGGTAACTGAAAGAGCGGGTTGAAGTGAAAGTGGGTTATGGAGGAAAGAGAGAGAGACTCACGGATTTTATGGAGAGATACCCGACCACTTCCATAAATGCAACTTTCATTTTTTTGCAGCTTTTGTTTCTTTGTGTCAGACGCGGGACACACTTCTCAACCATTTATCAAAACTCCGCATTTTGACCTTTGTTTTCTTTTTCTTTCAATTCTTCCTTACAGAACCTAGCATGGTTTTTCCAGCAACATACACTTCCCCAGAACTTGAAATATTCACACTAAAAGGATCAAAAGCTAAAAGTCCGAACTCAATGATGTTACCCGGTGGTGCGTCTTCAAGGTTGAAGGCATGAGCCTTGGGGTCAAATTTGTCTTCTGAAGACATCGTGGTTTCTTTAAGTTTTAAATCCTCCTGCTATCCTCCAAGTTTTAGCTTTTCGATTTGCACCACAGTGTTCCTCTTCAGTGATGTCAATTCTGGACTAGTACTTGCTTCAGTGTCCTTGGCCTTCTTCGTTTCTAAACTTGAGGATTTTCGAAAAATAGGCTTGGCTACAACAAGCCTTTCTGGGATGCAGGAGGTTTCAGTGGTTTCTGTTTTGAAGGGGTTTGTTTTAATGCTTTCCCTTTTTCGGTGTTGGTCTTCATGGTGGGAGAGAATTTGTAGGGTTTTTTTGAGAAGTTATAGTGTTTAAGCAGGTAACTGAAAGAGCGGGTTGAAGGGGAAGTGGGTTATGGAAGAAAGAGAGAGAGACTCACGGATTTTATGGAGAGATACCCGACCACTTCCATAAATGCAACTTTCATCTTTTTGCAGCTTTTGTTTCTTTGTGTCAGACGCGGGATACACTTCTCAACCATTTATCAAAACTCCGCGTTTTGACCTGTGTCGTCTTTTTCTTTTAATTCTTCCTTACAGAACCTAGCATGGTTTTTGCAGCAACATACACTTCCCCAGAACTTGAAATATTCAAACTAAAAGGATCAGAAGCTAAAAGTCCGAACTCAATGATGTTACCCGGTGGCGTGTCTTCAAGGTTGAAGGCATGAGCCTTGGGGTCAAATTTGTCTTCTGAAGACATCGTGGTTTCTTTAAGCTTTAAATCCTCCTGCTATCTTCCAAGTTTTAGCTTTTCGATTTGCACCACAGTGTTCCTCTCCGGTGTTAGACTATGTTGTTCTTTTGCTAATGCCTCTTTACTTCACACAGGTTTTGATATTGACAAACCTAACATCTTAAATGACAACAATCCAAGAAAAAAAAAATCACTCAAGAAGCACAAAATAAGAAGTGAAGAAGAGCACAAGAGTTGAAGAAGAACCTAGAACTCAATTGTACAAGGTTAAGACTTAAATCTTCTAAGTTGTTAGCTCAAACAAAATCGGCTTTCCTCATGCATCACTTTACCAATCATTCAAACATAAAAATGTTTTTTTTTAGCACTAAACATCGTTGTTTGGTACCCCAACATCGATGTTCTGATCTTCAAATTCTTTCAAAATTTGGCCGCAGCACCAAAACATCAATGTTGGTAACCAAACATCGATGTTCAAATGACAGACTTCGATGTTGGCTTACACAACATCGATGTTATGATGTTTGTCTTCAAACTAGTTTTTGCCGTAGCAATAAAACATCGATGTTGTCCATATCAACATCGATGTTCTTAGAAATCATCTTTAAAAATGTTTTGGGCGAAGCTCCAAAAAATCGATGTTGGCTTTCCAAACATCGATGTTTTAGTGATCGTTGGCCTCGATAATTCAAATCCAACGGACAAACATCGATGTTATGATACCCAACATCGATGTTGTGCCGTTAAAATCAAAAACTATTTTCACCTTGCATGTTATCTTGTCTAAAGGTGTTCAGAACTTGTTCCCAACGGCTATATAAGTTTTCAGAGCTATAAATAGAGGTGTTAAGCCTCTCTTTCAAAACAATCAACTCTTCATACATTCAAGCATTCATTGATAAACATTCATACACATTTTTATGAGCTAATACCTTTGAAAATTTAGAGTTGCCTTATAGTGCTTACATTGTTGCTCAATATCCACTCTTGAGAGAGTTTCTATTTTGAGTGTTGTATTTGTTGCCATACATCATTTGGGAGGTTAGTTCCCGTGTTGTGATTCATAGGGAGAGGTTCTTTCTTTCTGTGAGGGAAGTCTTAAAGTGAGGCTTCTTCAAGCAAGAGTGTTGAGGTTTGTGTGACTCAAATTCTCAAGCTGTAAACGGTTTGTTATGCACCCGGAAGCTTAACATAGATAGTGAAATCTTCGAAAGAGTATCTCGGAGGACTTGACTAGCCACAAGTTGTGTGTGAACCAGGATAAAAATTTGGTGTCTCCTTTCCTTCACTGCTTTTATTCCGCACTGTTTCCTACAAATTTTTATTTAATTCGAAAAACGCTATTCACCCCCCCCCCCCCCCCCCCCCCCCCCNCCATGGCTTCTTCAAACAACTTGCATGCAGGAATTGTTCAAGGACAATCTAGCACCCGTCCACCTCTTTTTGACGGCACCAATTACTCATACTGGAAGGAGAGGATGAGAATTTTTCTCCAAGCTAACATCTTTGCTCTCTGGCTAGTAATGAAGAATGAAGAACAAATTCCGACAAAGAAGGTTGGTGAAACCACTATGATAAAGACGGAGGCAGAGTATGACGCTGAAGACATTAAGAAAATGGAAAACAATGGCATGGCTATAAACATGCTCTATCGTGCAGTCAATCCAGATGACTACCGAAAAATTTCATGCTGCACTACCGGCTAGGAGATGTGGGAAAAATTGGAAGTCACCTATGAAGGAATCGACCAAGTCCATGAGGCCAAAATCGACTCTCTCACAGCCGAGTATGAACTCTTTCGAATGAAGGAGAATGAGGATATAGAAGATATGTTCGAACGATTCTCCAAAATCATAAACAACCTTCAAGCTCTGAAGAAGGACTACTCCAATAAGGATTTTGTTCGGAAAATCCATAAAAGTCTCACACCCGAATGGCGCTCCAAAGCTGATGCAATTTATGAGAACATGGGGTTTTCAAACACAACCTATGACAGACTCAGAGGTAACCTTCTTACTTATCAAACCACTATCCTCAAACCCTCTGTGCAGGAACCAAAGAAGAAGGATATAGCACTGAAGGCCTCTACCTCCACTTCCCAAGAGTTGACTGAATTGAACTCCAGTGATGATGATCAAGAATTTGGACTTGTCATCCGAAAGTTCCACAAGTTCATGAAAAAGGAGTTTGAAAAGAAAGGCAGAAAACAATCCGGACCACCTAAATGCTATGGGTGTGGAGAACTTGGCACATCAAACCCAAATGTCCCAAAGCAAAAGAAGGTAAGAAGCCTTACAAAAAGCAAAGGGCGTATATCTCCTGGGGAGGTGATTCCGGAGATGAATCAACCGATGGTGAAGAAGATGAATCGGCTAACCTTTGTCTCATGGCACAAGAAGAAACATCAGAAGATATAAGTATTTCTCTTCCTGATGAAATTTATGATTATGATGAATTGCAAAATGCCTTTGATGAGCTATATGGAGAATATGTTAATGCTGCTAAAATTAACAAAGACTTAAAGAAACAAATCACGACATTAGGAGAAGATGTCGAGAAATTAACTAGCGAAAATGTAAAACTCAAAGAAGAGAACAAGTTTTATGGAAAAAGAAGTGCCAATAAACCGGAAAGTTCAACTAAGGAATGCTCATCTTGTCAATCTTTAAAGAATCAAGTTGAAAAACTTGAAACTACTTTGAAGAAATTTAACACTCATCATAAGAATCTAAATTCTATGCTAGATAACTTGCAATCCACTAGGCATGGACTAGGCTTCAAGAATGAACCTAAAAAGAAGAAATTTAAGCCTAAAATTAGAAAGACTAAGGCTCCAACAAAGGAAAATAAGATGGTTAGAACAAACAAGCATAGCAAACCTAGTAGTTACTATCAACCCAGGAGAATGCACAATCCAAATGTAATTTGTCATTATTGCAATAGGATAGGACATATAACTCCTGTTTGTTTTACTAGGCAAAGGCATTGGGCATAAAATGAAGCTCACTACTACTATGCCCCTAATAATCATGGACCCAAAAAGAATTGGGTACCAAAAACTCATTGATTTATTTATATAGGTATGCTTGAAGGCATCAAGTGTACTTTGGTACCTTGATAGCGGATGCTCCAAGCACATGACCGGAGAAGCCTCCAAATTTCTACAAATAAGGCCATCAAATGGAGGAAACGTTGTCTTTGGAGACAACAACAAAGGAAAGATCATCGGCAATGGTTCGGTTGGTAAAGATGAATCCTCCTCTTTCGATAATGTTTTACTTATTAAAGGTCTTAAGCATAATCTCTTGAGCATAAGTCAATTGTGTGACAAGGGAAATCGTGTGATTTTTAATTCGAAGTCATGCACCGTAGAACGTCTTAGTGATAATAAGACTATTATACATGGTGAAAGAATTGACAATATTTATATGGTGAACTTAGAAAACTCTTCATCAAATTTTTCAAAATGTCTCATGAGCAAAGAGGATGATATGTGGTTATGGCATCGTAGAATAGCTCATGTAAATATGAATCTTTTGAACAAATTAGTTTCTCAATTAAGTTTGAGAAGGACTCTATTTGTTATGCATGTCAAAAAGGGAAGCAAGTTAGGAGTACATTCAAATAAAAAAAATGTTGTTTCAACTTCTAGACCGCTTCAACTCTTGCACATGGATTTGTTTGGTACCTCACAAATCAATTATTTTGGTGGAAACTACTATGCTTTTGTAATTGTTGATGACTACTCTAGGTTTACTTGGACTTTATTTCTTACACATAAAAGTGAAGCATTTAACTTTTTCGAGAGCTTTCTTAAGAAAGTCCAAAATGAAAAAGACTCATCGATTGCTTGCATTAGAAGTGATCGTGGAGGTGAATTTGAACATGATCATTTTTCAAAGTTTTGTGATGAATATGGCATTGAGCATAACTTCTCAGCCCCTTGGACACCACAAAAAAATGGCATTGTTGAACATAAGAATCGGTGCCCTGAGGAAATGGTAAATATTCCCAAGTACTTCTGGGCTGATGCAGTGAGTACGGCATGTTACGTATTAAACCGAGCAATCATTAGGCTAATACTCATGAAAACACCCTATGAACTATACAAGGGAAGAAAACCTAATATTTCGCATCTTCGTATCTTTGGATGCAAATGCTTTGTTCATAATAATGGGAAAGAAAGGTTGGGGAAATTTTATGCAAAATCTGATGAAGGGATCTTTCATGGTTACTCATTACGTAGCAAAGCATATAGAGTCTTCAATAAATGTACCTTAACTATTGAGGAATCTCCTCATGTAGTATTTGCAGAAAATGATTCTCGCTTGGCGAGAAAGGATTTTTGTGATGATTTTGCAGATACTCTGGAGAAGACTTCGTTGGACGATGAAGAAGAAGATCAAGACAACTCATCAAAAGACATTCCTGCAGAATCAACTTCTCAACCAGAAGCAACAAATGAAGAGGAAAATACGCAAGAAACAACGGATGATATCAACCAAGAACTGCCTAGAGAATGGCGAGAATCCAAAAGCCATCCCCTTGACCAGGTAATCGGTGATATCAACCGTGGAGTAAGTACTCGAAACTCTCTTAGAGACACAGTAGGTCACATGGCATTTGTTTCACAAATTGAACCTACAACTATTTCCGAAGCAATTAACGATGAAAATTGGACTTTAGCAATGCAAGAGGAGCAGAACCAATTCTCAAATGTCTGAATCAATTCAAACGCAATGACGTTTGGGAATTGGTTCCAAAGCCCAATGATCATACGATAATTGGTGCGAAATGGGTGTTTCGTAACAATTAGATGAAAATGGAATAATCTCTAGAAATAAAGCTAGGTTAGTAGCAAAAGGGTATAACCAAGAGGAAGGAATAGACTTTGAAGAAACTTATGCACCTGTTGCACGCCTAGAGGCTATTCGTCTACTACTTGCCTTTGCATCATTAATGAATTTCAAATTATACCAAATGGATGTTAAAAGTGCATTTCTAAATGGCTTCATTCAAGAAGAAGTGTATGTTGATCAACCTCCAGGCTTTCAAGATCATGCGTTTCCCAATCATATCTTCAAGCTCAAGAAGGCACTCTACGGTCCTAAGCAAGCTCCCTGAGCTTGGTATGAACGTTTGAGTTAAATTCCTTTTGGACAATGGATTCAAAAGAGGGAAGGTTGACACCACACTCTTCATCAAGCCTAAAAATAATGACATCCTTTTAGTACAAATTTATGTTGATGATATTATTTTCGGAGCTACTAATGTGTCTTTGTGCAAAGATTTTTTTGACATGATGACTAGTGAATTTGAGATGTCCATGATGGGAGAGTTAACCTTCTTTTTGGGCTTACAAATCAAACAAATGAAGGAAGGTACTTTCATCTCTCAATCAAAGTATTACAAGGAATTGCTTAAACGCTTTGAAATGGATGGATCAAAGGAATTGGCCACACCAATGAGCACATTTGAGCACTTAGATAAGGATGAGAAAGGTAAGGAAGTAGATGTCAAAAGATATCGAGGTATGATCGGCTCTCTTCTTTACTTAACAGCAAGTAGGCCAGACATCATGTTTAGTGTGTGTTTAAGTGCAAGGTATCAATCATGCCCTAAGGAGTCACATTTAAAGGCCATAAAACGCATTATGAAATATCTTGCTGGCACAATTAACGTTGGACTATGGTATCCCAAAGGTTCCACTCTTCAACTCATAGGTTACTCCGACTCGAACTTTGCCAGATGTAAACTTGATCGTAAAAGCACAAGTGGAACATGTCATTTGCTTGGGAGTTCTTTAGTTTCATGGTTTAGTAAGAAACAAGTAAGTGTAGCTTTATCTACCACCAAAGCAGAATACATTGCCGCTGGTAGTTGTTGTGCTCAAATCATTTGGATGAAGCAACAACTTGAGGACTATGGTCTTAAAATCGATCACATTCCTCTTAGGTATGATAATACCAGTGCTATAAGTTTGACAAAGAACCCTGTACTTCATTCAAGAACGAAACACATTGACATTATGTTAGTAATATGCCCAAAAGCCAATCATGGATGTTTATTTATAGTCATGTACATACACTTTAAGGTTATTCCAATAAGTATCGTTTATGAGATAAACGCTTGCACATACTTATAACCCTAGAATATTTCATATTCTTAAATGTCCCTAGTCGATTATTATTATGGATGGGTTGTAATAACAAATCAAGACTAGCGTATGTTGAGAATTTATATGTGATATGAATTCTACATACGGGTACAAGTTGGAGAACTTGCGGACTGGACCGACCCACATAAGAACCCTACATGAAACGTTATATGTATGTCATTAGTGGTTCTTATAGATGTGATTGTCCTCCGACCTGAGATCGTCAAGGTATCCAACACATGAATCATGTACTTTGATATTATTCCTAGTCACCCGTAACTGGGTGGACATAAGGGTAATCATTGGGTATATGACGAGTATGTAGTGGGTTTTGATTGATCAAGAGGGGATTCGTCCAACCCATATAACGGGTATATTATCGGATGGTTTCTTGATAGAGTTGAACTGTAAATGCACGGCCGTGCTCGGATTATGATATGTTGA
>JAKUCV010001920.1:0-24791 GCA_028386065.3 Turnera subulata
ACACTAAATTAATTGACATAACTCGATATATATACTCAGCGCATCATTTGACACTTCTTCACCCAAAACAAATTTTATTTTATTGATGAAAGATTAAGCACAATACAAAATTTCATATGATATAACTTGAAGATATAGATTTTATCTGGGCTTTGGATTTCCTCTCTATAAAGTATAAACAATCCATGGGCAAAAGTTTTAGCCTTAACGCCGAGATGATTTTCACAAAGTCTCAAAAGAGAAAAAAGAAATGAAACTTATAGCTAGACTTTAAAAATAATAAATCGATTGCACATGATTTTGTGGTCCATCCATCTGTGTAAAAAAGTAGTGCACAAATATATATGGGCTCGGCCTCTTGGGAAGGTAAGCAAGTATGGGCTCCGCCCAAGTGGAAACCAACCCTTAACTAGCTGGCAGCTTCAAACTTTGAACCGCGAAAATATGAAGGGTTAACGGGCCTCTTTATCGATCCGTTTGGTCCCAAAATGGGTCAAAGCCCAGTACATATATACCAGGGTCAGTAGACAACTTTAAGAGCCGATCCATGAACACTTTTGTCAAAATCCAAATCTGTAAATCAGCCTTAGAAAATGAAAAGGCACGTTTTTTCCTTTTTTCCTGACAAGGGAAGGAAAGAAATTTTGTTACCTCTTCAAGTTTGGGGCAGTCAAATTTTGTTAAGGCCTTAAAAGGGAAGCAATCAATCACTTTCCTCCTTTTAACGGGAAAAAAAATGCAGGTGCTGGTAGTGATCTATTCTATCTATCTATTAGTCCTCATAAAGGAGATGTCTCAACTCTCAGGTGGGAAAAATAATGTTTCTTCAAAATGATTGTCTGATGAATGATCTGGAGAAAAACAGAGTTTTGTGACCAATGGAATAGATGGCTTTGCCAGTGAATATAAGTGGTTGTTCTAATTGATAGTTCACTTGGCTCTGAACTGATTTGATATCCTATATCAGCTTTTTTTATGCTAACTGCTCAACATTGCTGGAGAAGGCGCATCTTCCAGTTGCTGGTTTCTTTCAAGACATTATTGATTTTGGAAATAGATGATAGTGAGAGTCTATCAATATAATGGTAACAAGTCAATTTGATAAAAAAAAAAAAAAAAAAACTTGCACTGGTTAATGGTCATTTCATTCCAGGATTCCAAATTAACCCACTACTAGTATATATTCCTTTCTTTATATATACATTACACTCAGAGAATTAAATAAACCAAAAAGCCCACCAATATTGAGAGATTAGAACAAAGAAACCAAAAAAAACAAAAGAGTTGATGTCAGTTTTAAATTACTTATAAAGAAGCGTCAAAGATATCAGCAGGAGGGATGAAAGAATCCATGGAAAGCCCCGGGACATTAAACACAACATCATCAATACTCCAGGTCTCTTCCATTCTAGTCCTGCTGTGCTGCACCGACACCTCCTCGAATCTGAACACCGTAGCAATCGACCTGCCTTGGTGTGCAATCAACACCCCATCCACATCCCTGTAGTCCCCAATGCTGCTCCCTATCGTGGTCTCCCAGTAGATAACATCATTCTCAGGGGTCTGCACCCTGGTTAGATGGGAGTCCTCTAGGTAGATCAGTAGGCCACTCTTTTGGCAAAAATAGCCATACAACACATGCCTAAGCACTTCTGCTGGTCCCTCACTTCTTTCCACTACAGCTTCACGATCTGCAGCCACTTTTAATACAAAGCAATCGTCCTCACCAATTCTTTTCTCTCCTAGACATTGTGCTTTGGCAAATAAGCTGGCGGTACTCTTTGGATCTAGACCCTGAAATTAATAACATCATTAATTAGATTTCGAAATGCTTGTTATTCTTGCGATAAAAAGTCACAAATTAAACAGAGGAAAGGAAAAAGAAAAAGAGGAGAAGTAAAGCAGGGGCCCATGAATAATGTAAATGAACCATATATTGTACATATCCACCACACTAAAGTTAGAAAAAGGGAAAGTTAAAGTGAGGAAACACTGGGTGGCAATCCCAAGAGGTGTTTACTACGTACTAATGAGTTTGAACAACGAACGATCAAAGATGACGCCAAAAGGAAAATCACGTGCCAACCATAGCTCAGTGACAGTGAAGGTGAGTGTTCAACAAAATTAAAGCAGGTTGTCTGGTAAAGCATGAGACAGTTTCTCCATCATTGTCAGGTATAATGCTTATCTGATTAGATATCCTCTGTATTCCTTGTCTTTGTTGGGCTGAAACTACATTTGAATTGATAGACTTGAACCCCTCTCTCAGATTCACAAAGAAAGAAAGAGTCTCCTGTTAGATTCCTTAGTTTTCAAGAAAATCAGGCGGCTAAAGTACATTGGCTAATTATTACTGGCATAAAAGTTACTCCCTCCATTCCATATTAATTGTGGTTCTAAGAATTATGTTTTGTTTTAAATTAATTGACGCATTGATTTATCTAATGCATCTCAGATTTCTTTTTTCCCATTCATCCCTAGTGATAAGACCTAAAAATGTTTATAGTATTAAAAAAAATTAATGAAAAAGTTAATTTAGTCTGTTTATCATAATTTTTATTACAATCAAAATTAATAAATGGTTTCTTAATTCTTGTGCCAAAACCTTAAACGACAATTAATATGAAACTGAGGGAATAGTAAAAAGAGAGGCAAAGCAAAATCACTGCCCCGGAGATTTGCCAGTCCTCAAAATTTTGTGATAAATAGAAAATTTTACTATACTATAGTCCTTAGGGAGAGCCAGATTTGCTCTTTAATCTCATTAAATTAATTGATCACACCATTCTTACAGAAATCCACATATATATATATGCCTAAATAATGGGTAATGTATAATATATTCTTTGGTAACCTATTTTTCTATATATCCTATAAAATTGCTATAAAAGATATATGGAGTAATGCAAATTGGTTTACCTGGATCATGCGGCGAAGAGGGCGTTGGGGTCCCTTAGCTGCATGGGTACCGAGCCAGGGAGTGTGCCGCCACACCGTCTTCCCGTCGCTACCGGCGACGACCTTGTTGCCGCCGACAACCAGTTCCAGAGACCACATCCCCGGCGACATTTGCCAAAGAACAAAGCACCCATTTTCCCCGCTCCTATTCCCCAAGCTCTTCACATTCTTCCCCGACGAGATTTCTGTCTCGCAACGAATCATCTTCACCGACCCAGCAGCGTACATGTTTTTCATGCACTTTTCTTGCTTCAAGCACCCCGTGGCCGCCAAGTACTGTTGTATAATATAACGTGCCGTGGAATTCTCCTGCATAGTACAAGTTAATAAAAAGAAAGAATAAAAAAAACCACCTCCATTTTTAAAAACAAAACACTACCAAGAAAATGGTTTCCCATCCAGTAGTTACATATATGATATATGTGCCATGACTTACAATAGGGCTGTCTTTAAAGTGCATGTGATGGATAGGGTTTGTGACGAGAGGGATGGGCGCTAGAGGGCAACCAAGGACTCCAAGCAAAAGTCGCAAATCCTGCTTCTTGGCTGGGTCGCTTCCATATAATGATATTGGAAAATTGTTGCCGGAAAAACCCTTTTGGAGACGAAACCATTCACGAATGATTTCCCACGAGCTCTCCTTTTTGTTACCTTCTTCTTGCATTTCCGGGTCTGGACCTTCCATTAGTGGAGTTAAGGGTTGCGTGCACCATCTCTGCTTCCTTCTAGCTCCTAAACCCATACTTTCTGCGGGGAAATTACTCAGGAAAGTATATGTGAAAACTTGTTGAAGTTACTGTACAAATTATGGGAATGGAGGAGAGAATGCAAAGGAATAAGGAGAGAGGGATGTATATATAAAAAGGTGATCTAGTTCCTGGTACTGGCAATATTGATGGGAAGAGACAAAAGGGACAGCTTATCTGTCCAGCGGCTGAGGGGGCTGTATTATTATAATACAGACTTGTATGTTGGGAGAGAGTCTTTCACTTTATTCTTCTTTCTGCTTTTAGACTCCTCTTGTCGTTTTACTTTTATAGTTATTCTCTCGAGCAACTCCAAGTGATAGGTCCCAGATGGATTAGGCAATCTTCCTTTTGTAATTTGAGTATAACTTAAAATATACTAGTTACTAGCTAGCTGAAGAATGAAGAGGATCCTACAACCTACATGGAGGACTTTGATGTGCTAATCCGTTCCTTTATGAAATACCACAAGATAGTTATAACAACTAACTATAACAGATCAACAACTCAAAAATAAAAAATAGAGAGACCAACAAGAGTAATATTATATACAAGCATAAGGTTTTGCCAGGCATGGGGAGATTTTTCAGGTCTCCAAATTTCTTCTAATTAGCTAAGCTAACCTCATATTATATTTCATCTTGGTATCTGCCAATTGGCATTTTATTTGTGGTCCTATGTCATGCATTAGTTGATAGTACTAGATGACAGACACAACAATCGCAGAAACTTTAGCAATACTATATGTTTTTTGGACCTAATTAATTTTATCCGTTCAGCATATGCAATCTCTGCTAAAATCTTACTACTTCTGTTCAATCATATAAATGATTTCACAGTTAGAGAATTTGGCTATATAACGAATCTGCATTTTCCCAAGAACACAGTAATTGAGGTGTTGACAATGATATAGTATATACAACTTACAAATTAATTAAGCGATCTAACTGCAAAATTTAACTAAAATACTGAGACATATGTAACCGGTGAAATTATCACTTCTTTTTTCCATATCTGATAAAACTGAAATAACAAGAATGCTCGAGACTTGCCACCAGTTAATTTTGTTGCTAGAGTCAGCAAGTTTGTTGTATTCTCAGGTTGACACACCTACATATAATTATTTGCTAAATTTTATTTATTCGAAATTTCCAAATTCAACGATTACTTCGAAATCAATGTAATAATAATAATCTTTTGGCTTACCTTTCAATCCCTTTGCTTCTAGGGACCATAACCATCCTGAAACCAAAATCAAACTACTCACTATCTTGATATAGTCCACGTCTAAACTTAATCCAATGCCTACGGGTCCGGATATTATTTTTAGGTATGAAGAGGATGTCATCCTTGCTATTTTGGATGATAAGACTTCCACGCAAATACTACTAACCTGTATTTCAAACATTTGAGAAGATTCCAAAGTGCGTCAATATTCCTGCAGATCATATCTTCGGCTCTTTTAATATTAGTATTCTAGATGAATTTTTGACATGTGTGATGATACAACGCAGCATGACAGCTTTGAGGTTAATTAGAAACCTAATGGAAAAGAAAACTAGTACAAAAGTGGTTCACAGCACTGATAATGACTGGTCCCGGAATTCTAAATTATAAAGTACTACTACTACCTAAGGTTTGCCATGTGAATTTAATGTTCTAGGATAGCAGTACAAAGTATCTTATAGGTGCCATTCCCTTTGTTTCTCAAATAGGAAAATTGATTATAAGTGTTAATTGTCTCACTGGTTGAGTGGGTAGTGTTATTTAAACACCATACTTCTAATTTCAAATATCCAGATGCGTTGATTACTGACAGCAGAAACTATAATTTCCGACAAGATTTTTCGCCATCACAGATAAAATAGGAAGTAAAATCAAGAATTTGAGGTGTCAATGAAAAGCTTGAAGAGCCTAGTTAAGGCCCTTTTAATTAATTTAAAAACCCAAACTTACAAAATCATAAATCCTGAACAAATTAACATTTGGTTTAAGCAGAACATTCCTACTAGATATATTGGTATTCATCCGAAAAGGACAGAACAATAGTTGTAATACCGTCCAATTGGACCGTCCTCTTTGGCACATATATCTACATCTTCCCATGATTTTTTCACCAAATGGTCACTAATGCACACTTCAACGAAGAATGTGAGTGTATGTCACCACGCACCTAATGTCAAGAAAGAAAACATTGCCAACTTTAGTGTAGTCCTATTCTTGTAGATATTGGAACTGGACCCCAAATCCAATTAAAGTTGATAAAAAAAGGATGTAAATTAAACAAATGGCATGTATATATTATAGAAAGAAAGCTACATCAATTGGAGATATGGGGCGGCTATCGGGCCTCATTAATTTGCCCTAGGAACAGAAAGGATAGGCAAAACAATGTGGTGGAGAGTCGGCTTCGTGGTTGACGGGCAGGTGGAGAGGATAGGTGATCTTTCAAGCCAAGAGCTCTCTCGTAGTTGGGTGAAAGGTTGAAATGTGACTTTCATTTGGTTGGGTAAGTGGATATTGATAGAAATAACATTGCCATGAGTACATTATGTAGTGAAACTCTTCCATTTGTATGATCTAACTTCATCGGGCATCAACCAATTTGATGGTTTCTAGAATAGCATGCAACTTGAAACTCGAGTAAACAATACGCAAATTGTTTACTCAGAGGGTAGAAAAGGTCCTCCAACTTTATAAAACTCACAATTTGACCAAAAATTACATTAATACAGGATTCCCCAGTTATTTTTTGGGGGTCTATTATCGGAACTCTTCGAAACCTTTAATCCTGAGAAAAACGAGTTCCGTACTATTTAGATACCATTTAAGCTACAATTCATCGATAATATTGTAACACATGATTCACCTAACAATGTTAGGCACAAATTAGTTGTACGATTTTTTTGACTCTAATTCAAACATTCATTCCCTTCCCTTGAACAGTGGTCTATTAGCTCCATATATGTATGCATGTTACTTTTCCCACCTAACTTATTCAAACAAAGGATTATTTCCTACTTCTTTCCTCCCCACATTAGTTTCCATTACGGCGAGGCCAAACTGAATAACATGTATACACACGTAATTGGAAACTAGATACGAAAGGTATGGTGGCCGCTTTTTGTTTGCCTTTTTTTTTTTTTTCCTGTATTTTCGTTGGTGGTCTTGTAGTAATAAGAAACTAGGCCCATCCTGCACGGTCCCAAGCGGGATTGAATCTGACCCAAAGGGCTTGGTTGGGCCCATCGGGCCTGATCCAAAGCATGCTTGAATATGACCCAAAGGGCATGGTTGGGCTCTTCCTTGTTCACTCTTTCATTTATTCCGCAGCCCGCTATGACAGCAATTTGGGCCGTTTCCGATTCTCTCATTTGGATTTTGCCAAGGCCAGGCGGCGGGGAGATACCTGTAAATAATGTAATGCAACATACAAAGAGAAAAATTTCCATATTATCATGGTTAAAAATGTTTTATAAAAAAAATTGTTTTCATTAGAACTGATGTAAGCAACAGACTATTTACATTACAATTTTTTTGTAAAAAATATTGCTTTTGCCAAAAAAAAAAAATTATGGGTATTCTTTTTGGTTACAATGACACTCAAAATATATTTAAGCTATGTTTGGTACCAAAAATGTAAGCTATGTTTGGTACCACTTGAAATCCAAATAGAAACATAATCTGAGTGTTGTTTGGTTGATTATTATAGTGAAATTGTCTATAGTGAAACAAAATAGATTATAATTTCAATTCCTATTCCTATTTTCATTCGAAGCATATCCAATGCACACGGTGAGTAGATTCCACATAAAGCCACATGCAGTTTGTTTATGGATATAAATATAAAGTGCATGTGATGCATCCAAGTCACGCTTCTATCAATATATGGGGGCATGAAACCGTTGGATTTTTATGTGTATCAATATCTGTGAATAGCAACATGGAGATAACCTCATCTTACCCTATCTTGTCTACAACCATTAAATCCTTTGGTTCATGGTGGTCCTATTTGTGTTCCTGCCTAAAATTGTCTATTAATGTTTTAATTGTTTTGAATATAGAAGAGTTTGCTTACTTTTCTTTTCTTTAGAAGCATCAAAACAATATATATATATATATGTAATTCAACGTAGTAAAAGTAAGTAAGAAAGGTAAGGTTTCGGTATCAGTAGAAAATTTCAACCTAGTGAGCTCTCTAGTGGATTGCAATTTTCAGGGGCCGTAGACGACGTTAGACTGACAAAATCAACAATCTTTCTCAATTTTTTGGATTAACAATCTTTCTCTGTTTTCTGACCGTAACCTCGTACTTCCGGGGACCGGAACTGACGTGGATCTGTTATATGCCAGCTGGTTTTTTGTTTTGTGTTTTTTTTTGGTTCTATATGACTTATGCATTCTCTGAGTTAATGCGGTGGGGGTAGTGTATCAAGTGGAAGTGTTTCTTTTTTTTTGGTCACAAGAAATTCCTACATGTTGTAGATCAATAATTTGATTTAGTTGGACAATAAGTCCTTTCCTCATTCATGATTTCACCAGCTGTCTCTGTTAATTAATTAGAAGCCGCTGTTCCCCATGCCGACGTTGCCCGAAAATATCTGCCTTCATCGTGTAATTACAGGAAAGAAACAAAATACCAGAAAAATGATGTCTATGTCACATTTATTAGACTACAACAAATTATTGTCTGTGATGAGGAAAATGACAAAAAGGGATATGCCTAGGTATGGTTTATAAACGTATAACTGTGAGTTTGTTGCCTATGCATATGTGGCGAAGGTGGTATCCTCCCCAAAGTCCAACTAGTTGGTTGACAATTTGGGTTCGAACCAGTATTTGGGCTGGCTGGTTTTCTGAGTTTCCCGTCTCGTTTTATCCCAAATAATTGGGATTAGACTCGGATCGTGCAGCTAGTTGAAGCATGTGAGCCTAAACGGAACCAAATTGCTTACATTTAGACCAAACTGTGGTGGTAAAGTTTGGAAATATGGTTGTAGATTAAAAGAAAAAAAGAAAAAAGAAAAGGGAGTTTGTTAGTGTACCGTCGACATCTGTATAGAAGGGTTTTGTTATTCTGCTACGTTATTTTTTTTTTTCTAATCTGGTATTCGGTGTTTTGTCCCGAATAATCTGGATTCGAACCGGATTGCACACTTGAATATAGTGGGTGAGTCTCCAAATAAAAATTTTCTGTATACACGAGAACTCGAACTCAAGACTTTAGTTAAGCGAAACCAAATTACTTACCACTAATACCCATCCCACATTGCTCATTCTGTTACTTTATTTTTTTGCTCCAAGAACTTGCTGAAAACTTGCATTATGGAGCAATATTTATCTAGCACATGGTGTAGTTTTTTACTTTGAGAACGATTTGTCTTTAGTCAATTTGTATGACAATGTGACATGTCATAATAAGTCATAACTACTACGCATTGATTGACCCGCCTTAGCATTATACTACAACCAAGAATAATTGTGTGGTGAGATCTGACATATTCGTGGCATTGGTGGCTATCTTCAAACAATTAATTAGGCAATGATGTGTAAACGCCAATATTGTCGACTGTTTGGTATTTTGAAGATCCTCAAAATTTTTTCTTATAAAACTCATCTTAAAATCGATTATAACAAAAATAGTATCATAATATATATACCCCGTAATCATATTGAATGGATGTTCCTATTCATGTTTTAAATAATAAATCAGAAAAACGAGTAAATATTAGAAGGGTAAGGGGAGTTCTAATAATACTTAGGAATTCCCACAATAAATTTTTCGCCTCGTTATGTAATATCTTAGAATGGATGATTTTATTACAGAGACTCCCAAAGTATTATAATGTAAGATTGAAGGAAAACATATATTTCCTGAATGAAATAAATTAGGACACTTACTTGGAGTCCTAGCAGCGGAAGCAAACAGGTCTTGGAGTTTAGGTCTTGATCTACCGGTCGTGAAGGGTTGTCACGGTGTATCGGAGCAACCCTTGTAGTCTCTACGGCCTAAACCTCTCTTCTATATAGCTGTGTATATGGTATATGTGGGTGTAACCTAGCCACCCTATGTATGTAATGTTCTTAGGTATTTGTGCCATAGAACAACATGTATATATAGGAGGCAACTAGGGTTACAGGTGAACACCCAACTTATGGGTGGACCTGGTGGGCCCCACTACCTCAAGTGGGCCTCCATACAACATAACCCAACATCTCCCACTCATACATAAGTGAGAGTGCTCAAAATACCAAATGCAAGAAACTCATTCTTGCTGCAATAGCAATAGTCATACAAGGAAATAGGACCGTGCGACCGGCATACTGTGAGAGCGAAATGCTATACACCTGTTAGGGATATACAGCCTCTCGTCGAGAAGAAACCTGCAAGTAGATCAGAAAGTACGCTAGTGCCCTAGATCATCTGAATCATATTAGAAAACATCCATAGGATCTCGTCCATCAAGGCGTGACGCAAAGCAACGTAATGCAACGTAATGCAAAGCAATGCAACGCAAATGTATTCACAATTATAACCATACGTCATGACTGGTGCACCGGTGAATACAAGAATAATGTGATTCCGTCTATGACCTTCCTCTTCTCACGATTCCCTTGACCCGGCTCAACTCGCTTTTCTAGACATGTCCCGCCAGACCGAATTTGTATTCATGGTCCTTAGGCAACATACTAAGATAGCGACCATCAAACCGAATCTCAAGTCTCTGATAGGAGTACTAAGGGTACATAAGGTAGAGCCATTATAGAAGCTCCGAGTCTCACACAGCTAGAAGTTGAGATCACACTCTAGCTAACCCGTGGTCGACAAAACGCACACATGGTATGAAACATGTGCTACAGCATTTTCTCCTTTCCCATGGAGCGTATGTCTTTTCCTCACAAGGAATGCTGTACAGATGATAGTTTAGATACCTTGTGTATCCTAAACCCGAGTTCCTTGATCTACTCAACAACCTTGAACTCGCATCTGGCCCACAAAGTAGACTGAATGAACATATTCATTCTTAGAATGACCTTACTTGCCATTCTCAACCGACGTATATGTAGTTTTAAAACGTTCGCTCTCAAACTGTCCATATGACAATTTAGCTTAAAACTCGTCTCATCTCCACTTATCACCAAGATAAGGAGGCGATTACCCGTGTGAGAGGGCTAACCTTTCGTCTACTCGACATACATCATAAAAGAATGTAGAATGTACTCAACATCCAACAATAAAATGACAACAACATATATGCATAAACCCGACTTTATTGATCATCAAAATAAAATGTCAAAACAGTCATGTAAACATGAGGAAAATAACAACAGAACGTAGTACTCATAATCTACATAGCCCCTGAGACCTAATGTGTTTCACAAACACATCTCTAGGTACAGGCTTAGTCAACGGATCTGCTAACATGTCCCCAGTAGATAAATACTTCACGTTCACCACCCTGCGTGTAACCATGTCTCTAGCATAGTTATACTTGATATCTATGTGTTTGGTCTTACAGTGGAACTTGGGGTCTTTCGTCGAGGAAATTGCAGACTGACTATCACAGTAAATCAGTACCGGGTCGGTGTCTCCTGCAAGATCCATGAGACGCTCCAAGAACCTCTTGAGCCAAACACCCTCCTGAGCAGCTGAAGCAAGAGCCACGTACTCTGCTTCCATCGTGGACAAGGATACACACGATTGTTTCTTACTGCTCCATGATATGGCGCCATCACTCAGTAAGAACACGTGTCCGGAGGTGGACTTCCTGTCATCTGGATCACCTCCATGATCAGCATCCGTGTATCCAACCAGTTGTAGACTCTTCCCGCCTCGGTAACAAAGCGAGTAATTTGCAGTCCCACTCAGGTATCTCATGATTCTCTTCACTGCCTTCCAATGCTCTGGGCCTGGATCGGACTGATACCTGCTCACCAAGCCAACTGCCTGACAGATATCCGGTCTAGTGCATACCATAGTATACATAAGACTTCCGACTGCGCTCCGATATGGAACTCGGCTCATCCGCTCTCTCTCCTCAAGAGACTTAGGACACATATGACTTCCCAAGGTTTGGCCTTTGTTGACAGGAGTATCAATTGGGTTGGAGTTCTGCATATTGAACCGTTCAAGAACTTTTCTGATGTAATTCTCTTGCGAGAGATACAACAACTTCTTAGAACGATCTCTTGAAATCTTAACTCCAAGAATATATGCAGCTTCACCCATATCTTTCATCTCAAACTGAGACGATAATAAGGCCTTAACCTCGTTGACAAACTCCAAGTCATTTCCAGCTATGAGCATATCGTCGACATACAACGTCAGAATCACAAACTTGTCTCTAGATCTCTTGGTATATACACAATGGTCTTCCTCTGTCATGGTAAAACCATTCGCTAAGACGACATTGTGGAAACGTATATACCACTGCCTTGAAGATTGTTTAAGACCATAGATAGACTTTAAAAGTCTACAAACCTTATGTTCGTGGCCTTGTTCAATGAAACACTCAGGTTGTTCCATATAAATCTCTTCACTCAACTCACCATTAAGGAAGGCAGTCTTTACATCCATCTGATGTAATTCTAGATCCAAGTTTGCAACTATAGCCAGAATAAGGCGGATCGAGGTGAAACGCACAACAGGTGAGAAAGTCTCGTCATAGTCTATCCCATGTTGTTGTGTGTACCCCTTCGCCACCAGTCGAGCCTTATATCTCTCAACTGTGCCATCTGCCTTGAGTTTAACTTTGAGAACCCATTTGTTCCCAATAGCTTTGCGTCCTACTGGAAGATCAACCAACTCCCAAACGTTGTTAACTCGCATGGATTCCATCTCATCCTGCATCGCTTTTGTCCATTTTTCCTTGGAAGGGCTTGAGAGGGCCTCTTTTACATTCCGAGGCTCATTGTCATCTTGTAAGAGCGACATAAAGAGTTCACCGCCTTCGATGTCAAATCGTCGACGAGGAGTCTTTATGCGTGAACCACGTCGCACACGTGACTCATTGTCCCCATCTGGTACAATATGGCTCCCACTCGGATCAAGGACATCTGCTTCACTCCCACTTGGAGGAAGATCTACCCCGTCACTCCCACTCGGAATAACAGGATTACCTTCATTCGCACCTGATGATGACGGACCAGGCTGGTGAGGAATCAACTGATCATCATCTGTCAAAATCCTCCCACTCGAATGAAGTGATCCTTGATCAACATTCTCAAACAAAGATAGGTCTTGACCTACCTCTCCCTTCTTAGGAAACTCATTCTCTAAGAATGTGACATCCCGAGACTCAAATTCAGTTACACTCCCACTGTCTTGCATACCTATAAACACATAACCTTTAGAGGTTTCTGAGTACCTGATGAAGATACTTTTCTTTCCTCTCGGGCCTAATTTGCCATGCTGATGAGAGGAATCATGTGTATAGGCAGCACACCCCCAAGGCGTAAAACACTTAGGTCGGGTTGTCGTCCCGTCCATAACTCATATGGAGTGGTTGCAACTGATTTGGTAGGCACTCGATTGAGAACGTAAGTCGCTGTCAATAAGGCATCACCCCAGAAGGAGATAGGCAACTGAGCCTGTGCCATCATTGACCTTACCATCTCAAGAAGCGTTCTATTATGCCTTTCCGCAACACCGTTTTGTTGAGGAGTGTAAGGAATAGTCAATTGATGAACTATGCCCTTAGTATCACAAAGATCCTTGAATTGGGTCGATAAGTATTCACGGCCACGATTTGTTCGTAATGCCTTTATCTTACGATCCAATTGATTTTCCGCTAAGCTCATGTAGCTTTGAAAGCATCTTAATGCTTCAGACTTGTGGAAAATCAAGTAGACATAACCAAAACGGGTATAGTCATCAATAAATGTGATAAAATAATACGCTCCGTGCCTGGCTCGAACATTTATGGGCCCACAGATGTCTGAATGGACTAGCTGTAAAGGAGATTCGGCCCTAGTGGCTACTTTTCCGAAGGGTTTTCGTGCTGATTTTCCAGCTAGACAACATTCACAAGTGGACATATCCACATGTGAGATGCTAGGAAGCAAACTTTGTTTTGCTAACCGTTGCATTCTCTGTTGGCCAATGTGACCTAGTCTAGCATGCCATGTGTTTATGTCAACATCACAAGTACGCGAAGCAATAAACATGGAAAAACAAGCATTATTATTGAAAGAGGACTCATCCAAATCCATAACATAAAAACCTCCGGTCAAATATCCATAACTGAATAAAACAGAATCCAGAGTTAACTTAACAAAATTGTCATGAAATAACAAAGTGTAGCCCAAACTCGATAAGTTCTTGACAGAAATAACATTTCGTCGAATCGATGGTGCATATAGGACATCGTGTAAGATCAGGCTTTGGCCACCACGCAGGACTAACTTGCTTGAGCCAATGCCTTCGACAGCAACCCTTGTGTTGTTGCCTACATATATCCATTTAGCTCCATGTGAAATCCGCCGAAATTCAACATAGGCATCACGTTCCCGCACTATGTGGTCCGTGGCTCCTGAGTCTACAATCCACAAAGGATTAGATTCAGTGAGAAATACAGAACTAGAAACACAAAGTTCACTAGTTAAGGCGGTTGAAAATACCTTTCTTTTCGGCTCAGTGCAAGTACTGGAGTAGTGACCCTTCTGGTTACAATTATAGCACTTCACACGTGCCATGTTGGTATTTTTCGGGCGCCTTCTTTTGCCCTGTTGGTCTGCCTTAGGCTTCCCCCTTGGCTGAGTTGGCTTCATCTTCTTTTCCCAGGGTTTCTTGCGAGAACCACCCTTGGCCTTGGAAGTTGCCATATGCAACTCAGCTTGAGGCTTGCCAGCCTCAATCCGATCTTCCTCTAGCTCAAGGTGTTTCCGGACATCTTCCAGATTGTTGATCCTCACATTGTGGGTGAGATGCATTTTCATCTGGTCCCACTGATCTGGTAAAGAACGTATGGCTGCTTGGATCTGCTGTTCATCAGTAAGAACATGGCCCGAATTCCTTAACTCCCTGATCATATTGGCCATATGCCTCATATGCTGTCTCATAGTATGAGCAGGGTTCTTCTTATAGGAATCGAACTTGATTGTCAGAGATCGAAGCTTAGTCACAGACAGAGTGCTGTAACTATTCTTCAACTTTTCCCAGATTTCCTTTGCAGTCGGGAGATCCTTGCAATCTAAGAAGATATCTTCTCCTACTGCACTCAACAACGTACGTCGAGTAGCAGAATCCTTCTTCTTCCAAGCATCATACGTGGCACGGTCAGCCCTATGCTTATCCGTGGTGCCAGCTTCAGGCTCATTCATGACTTGGTTGATGGCTTCCAGAGCCTCTTGCTCTTCCAGCACATACTGAATTTTTATGCTCCATATAGCGTAATTATCGCCATTGAGCTTCAACCCTTTGTTGAGCTCCGCGATAATAGCTGTAGTAGCAGCAGTAGTCATGCTATATAGAAATAGGATGAACAAAGTTTAATGAGAATCATACTTGTATAACTAAAACACGCAGGGATTTAGATGTTCACATTGCATATATGTTGTGTAGCAAAAAAAAATTTGTAATCAACGAGGCTAATAAATTAATGTACAACTAGGAGTCGAAAGTTCACTATGTTCCAATCATCATCCTTAAAGTAAATACATAAAGGGAATTAGCCTAATTAATTATATAAATTTTGCTATTTTTATTCCTTGCCTTAACTTATTAAAGCATATAATGACATGTTAAACATAATCAACACATCATTGAAAACATGTTAAACAAATTAACATGAAGGCACAAGAATGTTAAACTAATTAACATGTGTGCTTAAGGATGTTAAAATAATTAACATTAGTGCAAAGGTATGTTAATCAAGTTAACATTATTGTATAATTATGTTAAACTAATTAACATTAATACTTAAACAAATTAACATATTAAACAAATTAACATTAATGCTTAGGTATGTTAAGTAAATTAACATATTAAACAAATTAACATTTAATGCTTAGGTATGTTAAACAAAATTAACATATTAAACAAATTAACATTAATACATAGATATGTTAAACAAATTAACATATTAACAATAATGCATAGGTATGTTAAAAAAAAATTAATGGTAATTTGTTGGTGTTTAACCATTTAATGCGTTGAACCCATTTTTACTCCTTTAAAAAAAACTTTCCAAAAAAAAGTTTGAAATTTGAATGCCATAATGGCTGATTACAAATTTAAAAAAAACGGGTATTAAAGGAGTAATTATGGTTGGTTACAGCTTTCATTACCAAAGAAAAAAAAACGTGGTAATAGGAGGAATTAAAGGGCTGATAATTCGGATTGATTGGGGCAATTAGTGTAGAAGATCGTTTGTCATTTATTGCCCAAAAAAAAACTCTTTTCTCCCTCCCCCTTTATTTTTTTCTTGATCTTTGCAGGAGAAGCCGCCACCCCTCCCGCCGCCCCGAGCCACCACTGCGACGAGCGATCCAACACCAGGCCGAGCAGGTTGTTCCGCCCAGCGCCGTGCCACGTCGCCCCCGCCGCGGCCAGAGGTTGCAGGGGCGACAGCTTCCGGACACGCGAACAGATCGCGCACCCTCGCCATCCACTCCTGCCAGCCCAGAAGACCGACGAGGACGCAGCGGCACCGAGCAGCTCGACGACGACAAACGCCGCCTCGCCTTCTCCAGCAGCCCTGCTCGCCCGTGGTCAGCCAGTGGAGTTCGTCGTGCAGCCGTCAGCCGCCCGATCTTGCTCCGCCGTCGCAGGCCATCCACCCGGAACAGGGTACCGCGGGTTCCTCTCGCAGCGGAAGAAGAGCTCGGTCGGGTAGCCCCCTCCGGCCTCCGTCACTGCCATGTGCAGCAACTCTTGACCCGTCCGCCGCCGTGTGCAGCAAAGGTTGGGTTTTTTTTTTTATTTATTTTTTGTTACAACCATACATATCCAGTTGTTTTCATACTGGTTTATTGTCTATTAGTTGTTGTATATGTATTGGTTGATCGAATAAAAACGTTGGGAGGGGCTGAATGAATCGACCGGAGGCCGGGAAATTGCTCCTCGGTCAAGCCCGATTTACCTTTTTTTTTATATAGATAATCTGTATATTTCTATGTTCATTATCTTCATGTACTAGTGTAAAGGGTCATCAAACACATAACTGATTTCTTTGTTCCCTAATTCACAGTTCTAGTACATGTTTGATTAACACAGAAAAAAATACAGAGAATACATAATTAAAAAAATGCCTCATCTATATTTTTCCAGATTACACAGCAAGGATACATGCCTCATACATGCCTTAATTCTTCATTTGACTAAAACAAACGTTTGCAATTTATACATGTAAATTACACAATTTCAATAAACATATTTTACCATTTCATGTTTTAGGCAAAAAAAAAACAAGCATGTAAACATGTGAATCATACAAAAAAATAGGCATTCAATTGGAAACTTAGACCAGAGATAAAGACTCTAGGCTCCGCTACCAATGAAGGAAAACAAATATTTCCTGAATGAAATAAATTAGGACACCTACTTGGAGTCCTAGCAGCGGAAGCAAACAGGTCTTGGAGTCCAGGTCTTGATCTACCGGTCGTGAAGGGTTGTCAAGGTGTATCGGAGCAACCCTTGTAGTCTCCACGGCCTAAACCTCTCTTCTCTATAGCTGTGTATATGGTATATGTGGGTGTAACCTAGTCACCCTATGTATGTAATGTTCTTAGGTATTTGTGCCATAGAACAACATGTATATATAAGAGGCAACTAGGGTTATAGGTGAGCACCCAACTTATGGATGGACTTGGTGGGCCCCACTACCTCAAGTGGGCCTCCATACAACATAACCCAACAAAGATCAAGTTTATAACTAAAAATACTTAGGGGAGTTCAACCTCTTTATAACCGAAAAAGGACAAAAATCATTGACAAGCTTTTAATAACTCAGAAATATAAGTTAATGCTTGGCGGCAGGGGCATCCATATATAATTCAAAAATTATGAACAACCAATATTAAAATGAGCATAATCCAATTGCCATATTATCAATTACCTATAAATATAATGGTTAAAAGATAATATATCAACTTCTAAAATAGTAAAAAAATTTCTGGCTGTGGAGAATTCAAAAACGTAAAAATTAATTCGCTCATATTTTTGGGATTTATTTTGAAAATACAAAATAACTACAAGTTTTGATAATTAATGTACTTGGAAACAGATAAATGCACTTTTCGAAATAATTAAATAGATAATAACATGATTTTATGGCAGGTCATTGTTGCCCTTTGGACGCTTGGAGATAGCTCCTGTACTATGCAGTGATAATGATATCATGTCACGCTATGATAACGAACGATTGATTCAATCTTTTTTTTTTCTTCTGGTCAAGAGATTGATCATACAATTTGAACCACACTTAAATAAATTATTCAAGATTAATTGGATGTTTAAATCATTCTTCGGATATAAACTTAGGTGTAACCTTGCTTCCTGATTCAACCCTTGTCCTGATTCAGATTCAAAGAGAAGAACACATGGCCAGCATTACTTGCAGTGCAGTGACATCTCCCTTTGATGGAGTTCCAAAGGGTCATGAATTCGATCCCACTAGAAGAGATTGAGGGGGATTGAGAGATTGGGGTTTGGGTGTTATTTATGTAATTCCGATGTACCAAAAAAAAGAAGAACACATGATACAAGAAGAAAAGCAACATGCACGCAGCCTTGAGTGGCTTTTGAACACTTGTTGGCCTCAATTACGTCCCGTAATTTTAAATTTAAAATACTCAAACTTCTTATATATTCTGATAACAACGAAGTATATATGGAGCTTGATTTCACATTGTACATAGCGATCATGGGCCGAATTACTCAAGTTGGAAAATAATTTCAACTTACGATGTAATTAAGAACAAAACGTTCTTTAATTCGGGAGACCATCTGATCTCAAGTAGCACGTTCTTGTGTTTTATTAAAGCAAAACAACATGATTCTCTTTATACTATCGATCTAGAATTTATGTCAGACTCCTTGCCGTCATGAGAAGGTGTTAAATGCTCCTTCGGAAATTTGCTTTTGGGTTAGGAAAATGTTTTAATTAATTGGTTCCGGTAGGTCATGTGTCTTTGTATTCGAGAGCGACTGTGTCCGGTTGTTATGTTTTGACGTTGCTCTTACCTTAAAGTTTACTGATGTCATATACTATTTTTCTTTAATGATGTGCATGGGATGAGGCTCATCACCTAAAGCGCTCGACAGGACATATTCCTGTCAATTACTATGTTTTAATAATATGCTGGTAAAAGTACTAACGGAGCTCAACATCTTTATAACTGAAAGAACAAAAAAGAAACAAAGAACATTTTAATAATTGGGAAATTTTCCGTCAATGCATGGCCGCTGGGGCAATACGGAGACAGGGGTGGCTTCACTGGTCTGGCTTTACAAAATTTTTATATGGGTCCTGTGAAATTATATGCGGTCGCCTTTAACCTTTTTAAATTTTTCATATCAATCCGTTAAATTTGAATATTTTATTTTCATATTTTTAATTAAATTTAATGATAGATATATATTAGTTTCAAAATTTTCAAATGTAATAATTTAATTTGCCTTAGTTCTAAGAAAATCATATTATTTTTTTATAATAATAATACAAATAATTAATCATTTATAATGCATAACTTATCAATTAATGCAAATGAATTTAATATCGATATAAAGAATTAATTTAATACTAAAATTGTAACAGTCCGAGTAAAATTTGGATTTTTACCGGGACCGTTAAAGTCGTTATACAGTGATTTACCGAATGAATTAATCTCGGGTAATTAATTCAAGGTAAATCGGGAGTCATTTTTCGAAACCGAGAATTTTCCCGCGCTCGGGAGTATCTTCCTAACTAACCGAGCCTCGGTTTCCAGTTCCGAGACTTGGACGACGTTCAGGAGGATTAATCGGATTTTCCGAGCCCAAGTCATATTTTTGGACTCGGGACAGAATTTGTCGGAAAGACAGGGGTAACCCTGCGTTTACGGGATCCCGACACGAGAATCCGGACCGGCCATATGAGGCTTGCCTGAGCCACTCTTCTTCCTCCTCTCTCCTATCTCTTCCTCTTCCCGGCTACGTTTCTTCCTCTCTCCCGGTTTTCCCCTAGCCGTGCGGGCCCCACCCTTCTTCTTTCTTTCCCTTCCTTTCTCCTTCTCCTTTTTTTTTTCTTTCTTCCCAGCCACCAATCGCCGGCCCCTATCTTTTCTTCTTTTGTTATTTTTCTCTTGTCAATTTCTTTTCTCTCCTATTCACCCGTGTCTTCCTTTTCTTTTCTTCTCCCGTGACTCTCCAACTTCACCATCTCTGCCACCTTTTCTTTTTCTTCAGCGTCCATTCTTTCTGCAACCGGAGAAAAACAAAAAAAAAAAAAACAACACAGCTAAACACCAACACCGCCGGCATCACCCCATCATCTTCCTTCTCCTCAACCGCCACCACCATTCACCACCATCGTCTCCTCTCTCCTTCTTTCTTTTTCTTTTTTTCCTCCTGCCGCCGTCGTGAACAACCGGCCGAGCCGCCTCGAACCACCAACGTCGCCTCCTTCCTCCTCGGCCACAGATCGATGCCGTCTCGCATCCTCTCCCCCTTGCGCCGCCTGCAGATCGCCCTCGCCACTGCCACCTGCTCGACAGCCGTCGTAGCCGTGCTATTCCCTCCATCTCCTTGTTCGCCGCTGCAACCACCGGAGACATCCACCATCGCACCTCCTCCTTCGCGTGAACACACCGAGCGAGCCCGCCACCGACTAGCATCTCGACGCCAACGCGTTGTTGCCCTGCCTTCACGCCGCCAGACCGCACCTGCAGCCGTCCCTGCTCGCGCATGTCCGTCGCTGCAACTCAGGTGAGCAGCAGGTTGAAGACAACCCCTCCCCGCCCGTTTCTGCAGCCGGGTCGTGGCCGGGCTGGGTTGACCCGACAGGTCCCTGGCCTGGGCTCAAACCGGATTGCTCATTCGGACCTGGGCTTTCCTTTGGGTTTTGGGCTTTAGACGTTGGGCTTGGTGTGAATTGGGTTGGATTTAATTTGGGGCTAGGAAATGGGTTTCAGCACACTGGGCTTGGGCTTGGACCTTGGCCCAGTCCGAAATAATTAAAAAAATATAAAAATGATAATAAAAAAATAAAAATAGAGGTATATATAATTCTGGACTTATAAAAAAAAACATATCACTAATACAATTTTTCTGAAAATAATGAAAAGGGTAGTATATGGTTATAATTTTGTGGAGTAAAAGAGAATAATTACCTTCATATGATAATTATAAGATAATTATTAAATTGTGATAAACTTTCTTAAGGATATATAGGATATAAATGTTTTACCGGAAATATTATATGATAAATACCTTTTAAATACGTTATAATAACTACTTTTAGGAAGAAATATATACGTACAATAGCATTCGAGAAAATATTTTATGATAAGTATATTTTTTGAAAAATACGGCAGAAAAGTATATACAAGGTATATAATTATATTTGTAAGCATAAATGAAATAAAACCTTTGACACAATATCATTTTAGGAATGTGTATATGGTTAATAAAATTATTTTAGGAAGTACAGACTTATAAGATAAATAAGGAAAGGGTATTATCAAAATAAATACCGGAATAACAACCGGGTATAAGTATAGTGTAGTGTTTTGACACATGAATAATAAATAGTGAATGATGATGATAACGGGGTTCACCGGGACATAAACGAACCAGTTTAGGTTTTATTTTTACGGTAAAGCATCATTTGCATTTATGTGCATCTTATGTGAATATGTGTTATTATTTGCCATATAGGAGTCGATAACAAACAGTATCCCGAGGAACCGGAGCCGGGACAGTTTGAGGACTTTCAGGAGTAGGGAAAACGGCTAAGGTGAGGATGGATAAACCTTGATATGTGCCCGTAATACTGTGTTTGCTTTGTTGTTTGATTGAACCGTTGAAATGATCCTTGTTAGTTACTTGATTGCCATGAATGTTGTTGCTGTTGCTGAGTTGTGTGGTTTGATCATGTGGATACTGTGAATAATTGTTGCACTGTTAATTGTGTGTAAATAGTGATATGAAATTGCGGATTGGTTTAGCTTGAGAAATAATCTGTGATGAATATGACTGCTGTGATGTTGCTGTTGTTGATGTTAGACTGGGTTATTGGATTTGTGATATTGTGTAGAGGATAATGATGAATTGGTCAATGTGGATAATTGGGAAAAGAATAATGAGTATTGGAAATGGAATTGGAACTGAAAGTGAGATGATGATATATTTGTCACTCGGAAAGTAGTGGTACGACTAGATGGTTAAAGACTAGTTCTGTGGTGTCTTGCCAGAGGGTTTGTTGGTTGGGGTGTTGACCCCGGATTTGTGATATTGGGATGTTGATCCCGGATTTGAGATATGGGGATGTTGATCCCGGATTGTGGTGGGGCCTGGCATCCAGAATTAGTTAATAACCAGGTACGACCCTAGCTTGTCCAGTGACGGAGCCCGGAAGATAAAATTGGTAATAAAAATAAATAAGTAATCTATGGGTCTTGGTTCAGTATGGATTATATTGTGCTTGATGTGGTTTAGTGAGATTCCTTTGACGTGTTGGTTGTGTTAGATTCCTTGATGTGTTGTTTGATTTAGATTCCTCTGACGTGTTGTGTGTGTAGTTCCATCTGTTTGATGGTTGTTATACTTCGAAAGTGTTATGGTTGAATATATCACTGTTTATCTTTCGTCGGTGAGCGTTTCGGACTCACCCCTCGCCTGCGGGGTTTCATCCCGTAGGATGAGTTGTTTGTAGTGCAGGAACGTACCGGGCGAGCTGAAGCGTGCCCTCGGACAGGACTCGGATCCATTAGTTGCACTGGGCTTGCATATGTTAACATGTGAGTCATAAGTCTTCCGCTGTGCATATTGTTGAGTTATCTGCTGTGCTTATGTTGTAATTGGGCCATAGGGCCGGATGGTTGTTGTTGTTGATGTCCCCGGGGTTCGGGTGACGAGTTCCTTGTTGGGCCGAAGGGCCGATTTTCAGTTTTGTTATTGGGCCGTTGGCCAGTTTATTGTTTTATACATTGTTTGTTGGGCTTTGTCGGGTTGGTTGTCACAGTTCCGGCACGTGTTCACTGTATACGGTAAATACGGGTCGGGGCGTTTCATTTTGGTAGCGGAGCGGGCGTTAGGTCTTGTCGGGCAGTCTATGTGTGTTGTTGTCTTGTTTGCATAGTTCGCTCCAGTTGTTTAATATTTTACATCATTTTGTTAGTGCATTATGGATCCAGTCGAGGGACGCCAGCTGTCGCGGAACATACACATATGAGGTAAATGATGCCATAATATGCGAAAAAACAAATATTATTGATAATACCGATATTTTGAGATAAAGGGAAATATTAATATTTTGATTGCAAAGGGAAATAGTACATTGATATTTTATAATTTATAAAAAGGGAAAATAATACATGGATTTTTGATGTTATATAAAAAGAAAATACAATTAACGGTTCGCAACGACGTTGACACGGAAGCTGTTTGCGTCACTGTTGACGTTGACCGTGACTCTGTCGCTCCACGAGAACCACATGCCGCCTCTGTCGCGCTGGCCAGGAATCTCGAACCGGTTAGCTTGTGGGAAACGGAGTGGGATCAGACCGTGATCGTCTCGTGGTTGCCACTGTGTCTCCGTCAGAAGAACCATGTTGGGCTTGTACTGGTTCTTCAAGTCCCTCAGGGTGCGTGAGAACTCTTGTGCACGCCTTGCAACTCCTCTGCAGTTCCACACCAGTAGCCGTACCTTTGGCCAGGTTGGAGGTAGCCGAGTCATTCTGGGTATGCTCTGGGCTGTCATTGCGAGCTGGTAGTAAGCACCTTGCTCCACAGTCTGGCAAGTGGACTCCAAGTTGAACTCTTGAAGCCTATCCGAGATGAAGAGCATCACGGAGTTTGCTGAGCCGTAGTAGGAAGTCCTCAGTGTCCCATGGTCCTCTAGGAAGAACACCTCTTCCATGGGAGTGACGAAGAACCGCGACGAGTAGAGTTCGTCGACGAAGACAAGGCGTGGCATCCTGCCGAGCTCGTTCGGTAGCTCCTCAGCACGTTCGTTGACCATGCTGTAAGCCAGTCGGTTCCTTCTGCCAAGATTGGCACCTTCGACAAAGAACACCGACGAGGGAGCAGGCATTTTGTTTGGACGAGTGGGGTTTTGTTTTGAACGTGGTGTTTTCTTTTGCTTTAGCGTTTTGTTGCTTTGATTGCTTTTGGTGATTTACACCTCACCTCTCCTTCTTTTATACTCTTATAGGGAGCGTGATTTCCGTTTTTGATTTTCAAGATCTTGCCTTTTGAATTTTACCGTTGCTTGCATTTATTGCTTTACGCGTTCTTCGGACCCATGCCAGAGATTTTTCAGCCTATTTTCAACATATGATTTTATTTCGCTCTGGCTACCTTGTCTTTTGTTTTATGGCTTTTCTATATATTTCTTGCATCTTTTATCACAAGCATCCGTGACCGTTGTGGCTAGACGGATGGGACCGTATCTCGAGTAGAGCGCATGTGCGACAAGCTCACAGCTGTTCGGACATCGTGGAGAGATACGAGCTTTGACAGACGTTTTGGCTTATGCGGAAATTGTGAACAAGTGGGTAACGTGTCTTTCGAGGGACACAGGACGTTCCCGTGATCATCGCCTTCCGAGTTAACGGGTATCTTTGTCACGGGGTTAACCGGCGTCACCGTTAGTTGTACGGAACGTTTCGTGATTCGAGGATGTTCACGTCCGATACGAACACCGTTCATGAAACATATTTAGTTAAAATTTCTTTTTGTTCAATTTTGTTAAACGAGTTTTATTTTTAATTTCTTTAAATTTGATTTTATATTCTTATTATTGATTTTTGTTTTACCTTGAGACGTTTTATTTTTCCATTTGACATAAGATTTCTTAACATAAGAGAATTTTGATTTAAAAGGAAACTCATTTTATTTATTTTAATAAAGGTGTTACAACAGAGAAGAAGTGCTCTAAGGAGCTA
>JAKUCV010001920.1:35784-82322 GCA_028386065.3 Turnera subulata
TGTTTGCAGTAAATGGTGGCTTCTGGTTTGCAGGTGTTGGTGGTGGTACTGGGAAGAAGGAAAGTATGGGTTGGCAGTGGATTTACCGGTGAAGCTTGGTTCGTGTGGTAGCAGATGAAGTGGTGCAGAGGGTGAAGTGGTGCAGGAAAAAGAAGAAAAAGGAATCACGGGCTGCAACTGGCGTTTCACGGGCATTACAGTGAAGACAAGTCTTCACGTGTGTACAGGGGCATGGCGGCTGCATTATGCAGTCGTGTCCCGTCCGGTCTAGAAAATATTAATCATACCCCTTGATTAATTCCTAGCCCGATAACTCGGGGTTAATCCTGACTTTTCTCGATATTTCTGGACCCGAAAAATGCCAACTTCGGTCCAAAAATTCCGCAGAAAAATCCCGAGCGTGGGACAGGGCTCGGTTTTGAAATCTGATGCGTGAATTACCGTTAATTAATTGCCCAAGATTAATTTTAATGGTAATTAACTGTAAAAATAAATTTTACGGTGACGGTAAAAACGTAAAAATTACCCGGGCTGTTACAGCGAGGGTGACAATCAATATAAAAACGGAGCAATTCTAATGCAAAAAAATAAACTTGTAAACTTAGCCAAATGTGTTATAAAATTTTTAAAACTTTTGAAACATTAAAATATATAAAAAAAGATTCGACAGTACATGGTCAACGTACCATGTAGATTCCTTAGTGACATGGATAGACGGATGCTGAAAACATAAAATATTTCTATAAAAATTTTTATAATATAACTTTTTTATAAAATTAAATATAAAGGTGTTTACAAAAGTTAATCATAAAATACTATAAGTCACAAAAAAAATTAATATAAATATATCATAAAAGATTATGAACATCTATTTTATAACAACTCTTTCATATTCTTATACAAGTGAACAAACAGGAAAGGAATATTAACTTTGAGTTGTAAATAACTAGAGAATTTATACGAGTGTTGAACTCAAATGTGTTTGCAATTCCATGACAAAGCTCGTACGCAGCGTAAAGAATGGGAAAGAGGTGGAAATATAATAAAAAAGGAAACAGAAAATAGCCAAAGTAAAATTAAAGCCTTATAAAAAATTCATATATTTTTCTTAACAATAGTTGACAACTGACAAGTGACTGCACCCACTACCCCGTCAGTTTTTTTTCTTTTTGAGCAGAGGTAAGTTTCATTTCATTTCATTTCGAGGAGGAGAATCCTCTTCTACAAGCTTGAAGAACTCATCAGGAAAAGCACCAGGATCAGAACCTACAAACATGTGCTTCCTAGCTAGTTTAGCTAGATAGTCAGCTACTCTATTTTTCAATCACCAATAAATTTTATTTTGCTTTATCTATAAACAAGTATAAAAGTACAAGGGAATATGTAAGAGGCACACAGCAGACCTGCCACACATCAAAACAGAGCAGGGTGCTTACACTAAAATAGCAGACACACTCAGCAGCAATAAATTAAAGAGGTGGGGCATGGTTTCGACGTAGCCTTCACATTTCTATAAAATCCTTCCTCTTTTCAGGCCATTTTTTTTATATCCCACAACGCTCACCCGCCCTGGTGTGAAAGGTCTCCAAAATAAAATAATGGCAGAGGCAACCCCACTCCTCCACAAATCTGACTCGGCTGATTTTGATCCATCTTCAAAACAATCCCTCCATCTCGATGAAACAATTGAGCAGTGCATCGGCGACTTTAGCTTTGCTCAGTTGATCCAAGTTCTTCTTCTAAATTTTGCATGGTTCCTTGATTCCCACCAAAACTTCATTAGTATCTTCACCGATGCAGAACCAAAATGGCACTGCACCCAACCAGGAAGCGACCCATGCAGTTCAGCCACCGACGTCTGCCACCTCCCAGACCATGCTTGGTCATGGGACGACCCTGCACACACCACCTTCATATCAGATTGGAACCTCCAGTGCGAGAATTCCTTCATCAAAGGCCTACCTGCCTCTTCATACTTCTTTGGGTGTGTACTGGGTGGACTATTCCTGGCCACTCTAGCTGACTCCTCACTTGGACGGAAGAACATGATTCTTCTCTCTTGTTTACTCATATCCATCTCCACTTTGTTTATTGCTTTTAGCAATAACTTATGGATCTACGCTCTCTTGCGGTTCATCAGCGGGGTAGGTCGGGCAACCTTAGGGTCAACCTCTCTTGTTCTATCCATGGAGCAGGTAGGCAAACGCTGGCGAGGCCAGGTAGCAGTTGTTTGCACTCTTTGTGCCATGTTCGGGTTCTTGAGCCTACCGGGCATTAGTTATCTCAACAGAGGCAATTCTTGGAAGACTTTCTACCTATGGATTTTTATTCCTACAATTCCTTATTGTGCGTCAGTGTTTTTCTTTGTTCACGAATCACCCAGGTGGCTCTTCGTTCGCGGACGCAAAGAGGAAGCCATATCCACTCTGAAAGCTATTTCACCCACCAACGATAAAACCAAGAACTTGATCATGGCACTCTCCAGCGTTGCAGTATTGGAGCAAGAATCAAGAAATGTAGACACTTTCGCCGCCTTCAGGCTTCTCTTCCAAAGAAAGTGGGCACTTCGTAGATTGTCCACTCTTTTATTCATGGTGTGTGGAATAGGGACGGTGTATTATGGGATGCCACTAAGCCTGGGAAACTTATCGTTCAATCTATACTTAAGTAGCGCATTAAATGCCTTGGCAGAGCTCCCGTCCTTAATAATTATATCGTTGGTTGTGGACAGGTTCAACAGGAAAAGTTTGCTGCTCTTCTTTAATATGCTAGGTGGGATTTGTAGCATTCTATGTGTAGTCAAGGGCAAGGTGTTTACCCGGATACAGATAGGGCTGGAGTTGGTAGCTTTCTCTAGCACGGCCGTCGCATTCGCTGTTGCACATATTTACTCCATCGAGTTGTTCCCCACATCTGTAAGGAATTCGGTTCTGTCTTTGACTAGACAATCGATTGTCTTAGGGGGAGTATTCAGTCCAGTTCTGGTGGCCGCAGGGAGAAGAAATGATTTCCTATCGTACGGGGTATTTGGGTTGGTGGTGATATTTTGTGGCTTGTTTGTGGTGTTATTGCCGGAGACCAAGGGTAAGAAACTTTGTGACACCATGGATGAAGAAGAGAGCAAAGAGGGATCTGCCTTTCATGGGACAAATTGCGCATAAAATTTAGGATTAATTTCCAGGCTGGTTAGCCCCTACGTTTTCTTTGCACCAAAGGTACGTATACCGTGTGGATTGTTGATGATGGAGTACTTTAACAACTTTCTGTATTTTTTTTTTTTTTTGCCCAACTCAATGCTTTAATGCCCCACTAGGTCACAATGGCTTCATCCAGTTCGGCTACAGCTTGGTGTATTTTACCCATACTTATTGCTTGCCAAAGTTGTGTGGGTTAAACCATTCCCTATAGTGATATACCATTATTCATCTTTTTATTTTGATTGAGTGTCGAATTCGACCATTCCCTCAAGATCTTTTTTTTCGTCGAACATTCCCTCAAGATCTTGAGGGTTTTACCCATAAATCTTTGTATCCTTACATTTATTTTCTTTGCTAGCTAGTATAATTATGCACGGCTTGATTAATTACTATTAGAGGCTTGTTCTTATTTTTCATTTGTTGTCCGTATCACAACAAAAATGTCGTTTGGAAGTTCCTCTTTGATGAGGCAAGCTCACAACTTTTTTAGTTTGGCCGTAGCAAACAACAAACCGAAGAAAAAATGAATAATTTTGCTAAATAACGAGCTGACTTTTTGACCGAAAGAAAAGTTTTTTTTTTATGTGACCGAAAAGAAAAAGTTAGGTGCTCGCTTTTTGCATATAAAAATACCCCTAATTGTTTTTTTTTTTTTTTAATAATGTAAAAGTTACATTACTCATTTACATTCTTCACAGCCAGGCCACCATGTTTATTTTTCCGGCATCACTCATACGGGGCAGGGGAAAAAGAAAAAGGGTCAGGGATTAGATGCAGGCCACCATGTGGGTTACTGGCAATTTTGCTGGCTGCATGTGTGTTACTGTTTTTTTTTTTTCCTCAAATGCATCGGAGTTAATTGATTAACCATGATAAAGTGGAATAATGAAAAAATATATATAGGGTCAATACATTAACCAAACCCACAATCGAAAATATTGAATTATTAGACATATAGCCTAGTGTTTAACATTTAATTTTTTTACTTTTTGTACCAAATCTAACAGACAGAAGAGACACCTTTAAAAATAAGAAATGAATTGAGCTCATTTTAAGCCCATTCACGATCACTGTAGTAGTAGAAGTTGGACCAAATCGGAAAACATGGCTGAAAACATGACTGAATAATCAAACAGCTTATACAAATTTGTCACATACTAGAGAAAAAAAAAAAAGGCAACTCGACCTGTAACTGTTAAAAGGTTTGATCAAATGAATTAAAAGCAAAGAGGGAACGTGGACCCACATTGGTCTCAAATGCAGCACCCGGATTGCCATGGTATGGTCCACTGTTGATGATAGGAATTATGGTGAGTTGGTGACAACCTGATTTCACATGGAAGACACCCTATGAATGAGTCAATATCGACTAGGCACGTCTAGGGAAGAAAGTAAGACAATCAAAGAAAACCATGAGAGATAAAAAAATCAAGGACAGGTAGGTAGGTATGTGTAGATTCTCTCCTAGCCCGACATGTAACAAGAGTACCTAGAGTCTAGATCATGAGATTGACTTAAGCTTAACCATTTACACAGTCGGCTCAGAGTTGCTCAGGCTGTGAATCACATCACATGCGGTGACTGTTTTGGGGGAATACTTCACTGCATTCATTGGGCGCTGTTGTTGAATGTTAATTGTTGTGGTTTCTATCACATATTGATCGGAATTATTCTGTGCTTGCTTTTTTTAGTGAATCACAAATCCTATAAACTATATACCCGCCCGTAATTAAACCCATCATTCCATGAATTAACAGTAAAAGGGAGATACTATTGCACGATAAGTAGTGCTGGCATCTATGTTTATTAGCATCGCTTAAAGTCGACCGTCCTAAAGTTCTGGATGGGTAAACATAAAGAAGAAAAATGTAGAAGGACCAGAATGATAGTTTTGCAATTATTCATTGGCTACCTAAACAGTAGACAGCTGCACCGATGAGCTTAGGTAGCCCAATATGAGAGAACAGAACCAGTATTTTCCTCGTTCACGGCAAACGCCCAACTATACTGTATGGATCAGATTAGCGCTAGCTGGAAAAAGCCCAAACAATAAAATTTTTATTTTTATTAGCATAAAAAAAATAAAATCTTTATTTTTACACCCTGAGGCTGAGCTGGCATCCATAATTTGATTTCTTATTCCAACTAAAAGCAAATTCTATTTTTAGTTACGTTTTTTTTTTTGTAAAAGAACGACCAAAAGGCCAAATACACTAATTAATAACTAGCCATAATTATCCCTAATAAGCCCAGACTAGCCAATACCCACAACATCCCCAAACAGAGAGTTTAACAGAAACGGTGGAGGAGAGTCAAACTTCTGCATAATGAGCCCTTGACACACCCAACATTAGCCAACAAATCCGCACATTTGTTCGCCTCGCGATATACATGACACAACTGAATTTGCCAAGGTTTATGGAGAAGATCACAAATGCTCATTAACAAAGCGTAATTTGTATCTCTCCGGGGTTCCCCACCCATCAACAATTGCAGCACAACTTGAGAATTGACCTCCAATACCACATGACTAAACTTCATCTCCCAAGCTAACTCCAAACCGGATCTTACTGCCCATAGCTCTACCTTGACCGATGAACACACCCCCAGATTTCGTGCAAGGCCACACAAAAATCTGCCATCCTCATCCCGAATCAATCCCCCGGCACCAGCCGCACCAGGATTACCTTTTGATGTGCCATCAGTATTCACTTTAACCCAACCCTTCGAAGGAGGTTTCCAACTGATCATCACGTCGACTCTGTCACCCAGGCCATTCAATTTAGACTCCAAAGCCCACAGCCATCTGAATGTCCTCCAAATAGTTAACAATGGCACCAACATTCACCGAGATGTTATTATTCTGTTTCACCCATCTTTCATTCCTAGATTTCCAAAGCATCCAAACAGCGACACCAAACCAATTACTCCAACCGTTACTGGAGGCAGAGCCAAAGAAGTTTGATAAGTTTAACTTTATCCAATCAACCAAGCCACACCTGTAGAAATGATCCATCATAGGGGGAGGGACCAAAACATTCCATATCTTACGGGCCATAAAGCAATCCCTCAAAACATGCAACAAATACTCATCCTAACTACACACACCACAACAAGGGTTCATTGACAAATGCCTCATGAATCTTTCAGTATTGGTCAATAAACAGTCATGCACAGCAAGCCACAAAAAGGATCTGATGCGTTGAGGACCATGCCAGGACCAAACCATCCTCCAAATATCACTAGGAGTAGGTATAGAAATCCTTTCCAAGTCATTATAAGCAGAGGAAATGGTAAACATACCTGAAGAGGATTGCTTCCACACCATTAAATCCCTCCTAGCACCGTCCCGTGGAGGAACAATAGCACGTAGCTTCTGTAAAATATGATGGGGAAGTAATTTTTGGAGAGAAGTCCAGTCCCAATCACCATTACAATCCACATACTCAAACACATGCTTATTCAGATGGATACTATCCAATTCAACCAATGCATGATTAAGAAGAAAACCCTCCTCTTCAATCCAGAAATCAACCCAAAAGCGAATGGATCTGCCATTACCAATGACCCACTAAATTCCCTCCAACACGTGACACCAAACATTCTCCATTCCTCTCCAAATATGGGACTTCCGACCAGAACCCTTAATAAACCAACCATCCTCCTTTTTTACAATATATTTGGCAATGAACACTTGTGCCCATAGACTATCAGGCTCTTGAATCAGATTCCACGCTAATTTCATAAAAAAAGTAGCATTCATAGATTCTAATTTTCGCACACCAACCACACCCGCCTTAATCGGTTGACACACTACATCCCACTTTAGCAAATTCAGCTTCCGGCCCTCATCATTACTGGCCCACACAAATTTTCTACAGCATTTCTCAATTTCATTGCAAACACCCTTAGGCATCCTAGTCGTCTGCATTGTATAAATCGGGATGGCAGCCAGCACAGATTTGCAAAGAGTTATCCTTCCTGCCATAGATAAACTAGAAGCTTTCCAAGAGGCTAGCTTACTTCTAACCTTGTCCACAACATCCCAATAGGTAGAGTTAGTTACCCTCCCATGAATTAGTGGTACACCCAAATACTTTCCAAATTTTTAGTGAGTGAAAACCCACTGAGTTGTGCCAATCTATTAGCCTCTTCTTGCGTGACACCTTTTGAGAAGAAGATTCGAGTTTTAGATAGACTAACCTTTTGCCCAGAAGACTCACAAAACAAATGCAGACACCGTTTCATGGTAGCTAATTGGTGTTCAGTAGCTTCCCCAAAGAGTAAAAGATCATCAGCAAACATCAACACAGAAATCTGAGGCCCCTTGTAACCAAACCGCAGTGGCTTCCAATTCCCCTTCTCCACTTCAAAGTTAATTAGAAGTGCCAGTCTCTCCATGCAGATCACGAACAGGTATGGGGATAAAGGATCCCCCTGGCGGACACCTCTTGTAGGCTGAAATTAAGAAGTCTTAGCACCATTCCACAATACCTGCAAAGTCGAGGAAGAAATGCAATCCATTATACACCTCTGAAGATTCACAGGAAAACCCACCAACTTTAAAGATTCGGCCAAAAAACTCCACCTAATGCGGTCATATGCCTTTTCTGAATCCACTTTGATTGCCATGAATTGCTTCCCCGAACACTTCCCATGCATAATATGGATTGCTTCCTGCGCAACCACGATATTGTCAGAGATATGTCTCCCAGGAACGAAGCTACTTTGATGAGGCCCAATGATCTTCGGTAATATAGGCTTAATCCGATTAACTAGCACTTTAGCAATAACCTTGTAAGTCACATTGCGTAAACCAATTGGCCTGAACTGCGAGATGACTTCTGGTTTATCTACTTTAGGCAATAATACTAGAAAAGTTGGATTCTTGTCAGCCAATGAATCAGATCCATCCCAAAATTTCTGCACAAAACTGCATATATTTGAACCAACCAACCCCCATTGATTTTGAAAGAAAGCCGCTTGAAACCCATCTGGACCCGGTGCTTTCAAAGGACCAATACTGAATAACGCAGACCTAACCTCCTCATTTGCAATTGGAACAGAAGAGGCCAGCATCATATCAACATCAGCTTGCGGAAAACCCATACCAACCGTCAATGTAGGCCTGCAGTTACAATCCTCATTGAATAAGTCTTGATAATAAAAAGTAGCTAAAGAGCTCAAAGAGTTGTCATCCCAAATCCAAACACCATCATGATTCTTCAACCCCTCCACTTTGTTCTGTTTCCTACGAATGATAATAGAGACATGAAAAAATTTGGTATTTCTGTCCCCTTGCACGATCCACTTAGATCTGGATTTTTGAAACCATAAGATCTCTTCTTGTTGCAAGATAACATTATACTCCCTAATCAACTCTTTTTCCCTCCTTTCCAATTCAGGCCACTTTGCCCCCGCTATCAGTTTTTGCAAGCTGTGAATCCTCGCAAGGCACTCCTTTTTGCGTTGAAAAATGTTACCAAAAACCGTATCATTCCAATTTTTCAATTCAGGCTGCAACTTGTCCAAAGCGGAGACAATATGTTCGTCCTTACTCCATTTACTACATATAAACTCTTGAAAGGATTCATGACTGAGCCATGCCGCCTCAAATCTGAAGGGCCGCAAATTAGAAGCAGGTGGGGCCGATCCAAGAACATTGAGAAAAATTGGATGATGATCAGATTTCAGCCTATGTAAATTCCGCAATGAAGCTTCAATGAATTTGGTTCTCCAAGCAGTGTTAACCACAACCCGATCCAGTCTTTCATATACTCTAGTTACGTTAAAAGATACTATGATCCTATAGTTTAAAAAAGATGTAATGTAACAACTCCTACTCTATCTTAATTTAAAAATTATTTTTTCCCATCCTCCTCTCCCCCTCTTCTTTGTCAAGGGCTTAACTGTGTACAAAATCAATGTTGTTATTAGAATCTGCATATCTATAAAATACAATCTGTCTATCTATGAAAAACATTTGAATTTTTTTAATATCGTGTGATAAGCACAAACAAACAACAGAGTGGATTTTTTAGTTTACAAGTAATGAAAAATAGTTAGAAACTTAATTTTGTTGCTCATTTGGGAATGATAGAACAATCTCTTGGATTTGGAGAGGTGGGCGCGCGGGATTTAGAAAATTCTTGTTTTATTAAAGCAAAATAAATGTCGGGATCTCGTATTTATCTCAGACTCCTTGCGGTCGTGAGGAGGTGTTAAATGCTCCTTCAGAAATTTGCTTTTGGTTCTATTTTTTGTTTTTGTTGCTAATTGATGACTTTATTCATGATATTTGTTGGCCGATCACTTGTTGGCCTTATTTTCGTCCATTAATTTATGAAATAACTTTAAACTTCTTATTCCCGATAACAACTCTTAACGCCAAAATTCGCACCCCTCGTCATGGGCCAGGGAACGGGTCTTGGACTGACATGATAGACCCACATAAAGAGTCCGAATGGCTGGTGGGCTAAGGAAAAGCCAGAATGAGAGTCGGGCCCAAGAAAGATTCGCCCAAAGTCTCAAACTAAGGAGAGTTCTTGAAACGCCCCGACCCGTATTTACCGTACACAGTAAACACGTGCCGGAACTGTGACAACCCAACCAAAATAAGCCCAACCATACAGTGTACACAACTGAAACCCGGGCCCAACAGCCTAAAATAGGAAACATCATAAATAACAAAACCGGCCCAATGACCCAATAATATCAATAAAATGCACAACGGAAGACTTAACAACTCACTAGACACTGTATGCGACATAGATGCAAACTATGGATCCAAGTCCTGTCCAAGGGATAACGCCGCAGCCTGTCTGCATTACAGAGCGAGTCCGATCCGGACCAGAAAATAACTGATACCCCCCTTAGTTATTTTCCGGTGTGATTTTTCCAAAAATCCCGAAACCCGAAAAATACCAACTTAGTTCCGAAAAATCCACGGAAAAATCACGAGTGCGGGAAAACTCTCGGTTTTAAAAAACAACGCCCGATTTACCTTGAATTAATTACCCAAGATTAATTCAACAGTAAATCACGGTAAAAAGACTTTTACAGTCCCGGTAAAAATTAAAAATTTTACCCGGGCTGTTACAGTTCTTGGCCAACGTAACTTGCGGATGGCTGCGGGGCATACTAAGGAAAGTCCCATTCGACTCCAACCTGCGGTTGCTGGCAAAGAAGGAACAGTGTTGCCCCACGGATTGTCATAGATGGTCAGTGCGCAGGCTTAGTACAAACGGACACAAGGGAGAGCAGTACCTTTTGCTTGCTAAGCATACAGTTGCCAAAGGATGCATGCTCGGAAAGAAATTCCCACTATAAAAGCATGAGAGGGGGAAGAGATTGACACACTCACACACAACTATGCACATTTAATTTATTTTATCTTTTATATCATTTACTTTTATCTCTCACAACCCTTATCTCTTTACTTTTATCTCTCGTTATCCTTAACTCTTTACTTTTCATGTCATTTATTTTTATCTCTCGCAACCCTTAAACTCTTTAAATTTACGTCATTTACTTTTATTTCTCACAACCCCTAACTCCTTTATTTTTATCTCTCGCACCCTTAAACTCTTTTAAATTTATCTCTCGTTACCTTTATCTTTTTCCTGACCCTTTATCATTCAACTCTTGTTATCCTTTCTTTCTTCTTAAAGTGTGTGTAGGCTTTTTCCCTCTCTCGGCTGTAAGAGCTGGATATGATCAGGAATTATAAGAACGCAGGAGCCTAGTATAAGGAAATCCTAAGCCTACGGCCCTTTGGGCTGCGTTTTATCTCTTGTAATCCGGAATATCATTAATAAAATTCAAGGCCTCTAGGCCTGTTTCCATTTTGTTCTTGTGCAAAGCCCAACCAAAGACGTGCAACACAATCTCCTCAAAACACATCAGTTTTGGGTTTGGCATATTAAGGGGTTGCTTGTTCTGTTTTCCAAAATCCCTTTTTGGGACAACAACAACTAAATATGGAGCTCAATTTTACACTCATTACTGCAATTGGAAAATAATTTCAGCAGACAATAATTATGATATAATTTTTTTTTAGAGTGTAAGAGTAAAACACAACTAGTTGTTACACTAAAGTACATGGAGAACTGGAAGAACCTTGCAGATCAGTAAGCACAACGCCAAGGCAACCGTTAGGAACATGAGGAAGAAAAGTGACACCATGAGGGTACTTGAAGGCAGCCTTCGCCAGTCAATTTGCATAAGAATTTGCTTCCCAAGAACATGCTGCCCCTGGACAGGCCAAGGACGGGCAAGCAAAGATCATATAAATAGATCTGATGGCACTACAAAAAAGCTTGCGATTTGCGGCGTTTTTTTGGGATAAATTGCGGCGGTTTTGGCCCCTGCATTTTGCTTTTTGTGCGATTTGCGACGGTCAGTACTCAACCGCTGCACCAACCGCCGTAATTTGTTCATATCAATTAGAGGCGGTTTTTTTGCGGCGTTTAAAACCCCCCCAATTTGCACGCGGGAAAAAACAAAAATCGGGACCTCCTGACCCCCGCAAAACACTACACAAACCGCCACAATTTGTCCGTTTTAAAAAAAATTCGACCGCCATTATTTGATACGCTAACCGCCGCAATTTGTTTGGCATCCTTGATTCAACCGCCGCTATTTGATACACAAAGTGCCACAATTTGACATCTTTCATTTAGATTAAACCTCCATACAAAATGCCACAATTTGGCACCTTCACCCTATATTCAAAATTGCATTAAATTATATAAACTACAAATGATAGACAATGAAAGGTAGAAATTGCATTAAATTAGATGATCTCCAAATGAAATACATAGATAGTATTTAACATGTCCACAAAAAAAAATATTCAACATGTAACATAACTAACATAAATAGATATTGTCATAGTGTTTAACATAGAATGCATAAAAGAATAAGTTTCCTCTTCATTAATCTCATCATTGGCGCTAGTGGTGGCCGCACAGGTGCTACCATGGGATGATCTTCGCACATCAGCGGGCGTTGAAGGTCCACTACTTGCATCACTTGGCTACAATTAGTTAGAGAAATCAATTAGTGTTTTGAAATATGAAAAATACCTAATTAAGTAGCATCTTTCATACCATTAATATATTCAAAAACAATGCTGTGAAAAGTAATCTCAAGCAGGTGCAAAAATTATCACAGGACCAGATTAGCATGTCATTCCATCAACTATGGAAAGTACCCTCATGGATGCTATGAAAAGTAATGTTAAGAATAACGTATAAGCAATATAGACACATTAGCAAATATAAGTTGAACCAGCTCAAAGCAATAAGGGGTTGTTGCCCAGAAACTAAACTTCCTTATGCCACCTCATATGCTCTGCAGTCTTAGAGCACATGAACAGCCTTTGCAACCGTGTTTTCAATGGAAAATAACGAAGAACTTTAGCTGGCTTCCTCTTCTCAACTGGCTCTCTCCTATTAGATGTGCGTCCAACAGAGGATGAACTCGTATTATCTGCACTATCTGCAGATTTCCATCTAGACGCCTCACAAACTCTACATTTCTCTTCGTTGACATCATCACCCCAATACAACATACAATCATTCGGGCAAGCATCGATGTTGATATATTTCAAGGAAAGTTTGTTTATAGTTGTTTTGGCCTAGATTTGGGAAGTTTTGCAAACTCAAATGAATCTCTCAATAAATCTAATATCATCCCCATCCCCTTGTTACTTATACCACAGAAACACTTAATGTGATATAGTTTTAACAAAAATTATAGTTTTGAGTACTTTGATCCTTCATATAATTCTTGATTGCCATCCCTAAGTAACTCAAAGAATTCCCTATATTCTGGACCAAAATTATCATTTGGCATCTCTCTTTCAACTCCTACATGTGATGGCCCTCGTGGTTACATTCATTCCTTAGGTCTCCAAATGCTTCATTCACCAGCATTTGTACAGGATTCTCATCATGGGATGCATTTTGTGGAATCTGTATGTTGGGTGAATTGCTAACTACATTTGTTTCCCCGTGATGACACCAAGTAACATAATTTTGAGGAAATGGTTGGCAAACCAGATGTTCATATACTACATCCCTAGTATGCCACATTACAAAAGCACATTTAGGACATGAACATTTAATTCTGTCCACAATAGCAACATTTTTAAATGCAAAGTCTAGGGATTGTTCTAAACCAACTAGGTATTCAGGTGTGTTCCTCGGCTTTCGAATCCAGGATTTATCCATTGCAAATATCTACAAGAGCAATATTTTTTTAAAAAGGTTATCTATCAACCATCATATACTGACATCAATGAATCAGTAGCCAACTTATTTAATCCATCAATAACCGTTCCAGGTAAGATTAAATAACAACTTTAACATTATTTGAGCAAACCAATTTAATCAATAATTTAGCATTAACCAGCAGTAGATAATCAAAAGAACTAACTTGGCTACTTCAATATAAGAGATGTAACTAGAAACCAACAAGCACCGAAAAGGAATAACGAAGGGACAAGGCATGTTGCACACAGAGAAAAAATAAAAGATGTGAAACATACTGTTTTGGAAAGTGGCTTCACTTGATTATGCGAAAAGGGAAAACTCCAGAATGCTCTCCCTTAAATAATTAGTGTAATAGACTGCAAAAAGAACCATTAATTTTTGGTCACCATCAACCTTGCCTATTGTGTATTAGAGAAAACTATGGAAAGATAAAGAACAAACCTTGCCTAGTAGTTCGAGCGAAATGGCAGCAATTCTAGATCGAAAAGCGAGAGTTAGTTGATTAGGCCAATGTGCATCTGCTATATAACAACATTCACCAACCAAAACAGTACATGCTAGTGTAATATGCCCAAAAGCCAATCAATGGATGTTTATTTGTAATCATGTGTACACATTAAGGTTTTTCCAATAAATATCGTCTATGAGATAAACGCTTGCATATATTTATAACCCTAGAATATTCACATATTCTTAAATGTCCCTAGTCGATTATTATTATGGATGGGTTGTAATAATAAATTAAGACTAGCGTATGTTGAGAATTATATGTGATATGAATTCTACATACGGGTACAAGTTAGAGAACTTGTGGACTGGACCGACCCACGTAAGAACGCTACATGGAACGTTATATGATTGTCATTAGCGGTTCTTATATGTATTGTCCTTAGACCTGTGATCATCAAGGTTCCCAACATATGAGTCGTATACTTTGATATTACTCTTGGCTATTTCGTAAATGAGTAGACTTAGTGTAATCATTGGGTATATGATAAATGTGTAGTGTGTTTTGCATGATCCAGAGGGGAATCGTCCAACCCATATAATGGGTATATTATTGGTTGGTTTCATGATAGAGTTGAACTGTAAATGCACGGCCGTGCTCGGATTATGATAAGGTGATATCAATTGTATCCGTTTTACACAGTTAGCTCGAGGATCAAGAAACCGAGACTAAACATATGCGAGATTGACATATTCCATGTCTCGTGTTTAATCTTGATAATGGGACGAAGGGACGATGACATGTTTACGAGGCATATTGAATCAGTACTGATCTTGTCGTTCGGGTAGCAACGATGTGTTGCTCGACGCCGCTCTTTGCTTATAATTGTAAATGAGTTTACAATTATTGTCGGACGTTACAAGTGCCTACAGGGTCACACACTTAGAATCATTGATTCGAGCAGATGGTTGAACCGTGGTTGGACTATGGTTCGACCAGGTGTGGTTGGACCGTGGTTAGACCAGGGTCGTTTTGGGCTGGTTTGATTCACTGATTGTCAGAATTATTGAGCCAAACTTGGTAGCATGTGATGTTTAATCCCATTAGTGCATAGTGGAGACATGATTAGACTAGATAGTGGTGGAATCTTAATCATATTGGCCATTCTTGTCTCTAATAATCTATGCATTTATTGGAGTGAGTAATCAGATTACTCTACACCTTGCATTCTGATTTTTTAGAGCATCAAGAACACACACTCACCCCTTCATTCTTTAAGAAAGAAAGAAGAACACAAAACATCATACAACTCCCGAAAATCCGCAGCTAGCACTGCTATTCGGGAGAGCTCGGGTTGGAGATCGTGAGACGGTTTCCGGCTAGTCATTGACGGTTCGTGTGGATACCGTAGAGGGGCGGGATTTCTATCCGGCTCTTGCTGATTCGTCCCTACAGTTAGGTGAAAGACCTCAACCGATTCAGGTACGTAAAAATTGTTATTCGGTTTAGCTACCCTTCACTTGGATCCTTCATGTGTATCCGGTTTTTCCGCTGCGTATGTTATTGCATTTGATTGTCAGTTTTCATGCCCGGATACTTACAGTGGTAGCGGAGCCTCTTGTGAAGTTCTAAGCCGAATTATGTGTTCATATGTTATATGTGATATAGTATGAACATGCTAGTATATGTGATATGCTGAATTCATTTTGTATATGTGATGTGCGAAATGAGTTATTGAACATGTTGATGTTGTGTTTTTATTAAAAAGGTTTTGACAACAAGCACTTGATTGGTATGAGATATCAATCAAGATATTCCTGGCAGTAAGTCGAAGAGTTCGACTAAGAAAAATCAAGTGTCGGTTTGTGTATAGAACGATTGTCGTTCTAGTACAGCTAGGCCATAACATCGATGTTGGTGAGACAAACATCGATGTTAGCATGAAGTTTAGCCTTCGCCGAACCTTCAAAACATCGATGTTGAGTGGCCAACATCGATGTTTTGATGAAGTTTAGCCTCGGCCGAACGTTCAAAACATCGATGTTGTATGACAAACATCTTTGTTCTCATGCAGAACTCTCAAAAAACATCGATGCTAAGAGTTAAACATCGATGTTATTTGAGCTCGGCCAAATTGGTTTGAAGTTCCAGAACTCACATAACATAGATTTTCAAGGTTCCAACAACGATGTTCTTGAGTTTTAGAAGTTCAAATATCGATGTTTAAGTTCAACATCGATGTTAAAATGCTACTGCCAAAATCATGAACTTTCAGAATTCCCAAAAACATTGATGTTTAAGAGTTGAATAACGATGTTCTTGAGCTACTGCCAAATAGTCTGGAGTTCAAGTTACTCAAAACATCGATGTTGAAATATTGAACATCGATGTTCTTGAGCCTCAGCCAAATAGTTGGGAGAATCAGATTCTCAAAACATCGATGTTCAAGTTTAAACATCGATGTTCAAGTTTAAACATCGATGTTCACTTGTAATTTTTGGTTTCCAAATTTACAAACATCAATATATGATTCATCAAGAAAATGCATGTAATGTATTGGAATAATATGTTGATGAAAATATTAAGTTCTTCTTGTGTTGCCTTCCATGATAAGCACTCATCATTGCTTAGATCAACACTTGGTAGGTTTTGCCAAAGCAAGGTGTCAATATTTATCCTAGCAAGGTGCGACGCGATAATTGTAATATCGGAATTGCTTATTATGGTGTTGAACTTAACTAAGTCATCTTAATAGGATTAAGGACTTAGAGGCAAGGAGTTGAGCTAAGTCTATGAGATAGACAAGAACAAGTGTTGTTCACTCAACTATCCTAGAGTTACATGAGATGTAATTGACAAGAGTTGTCTACCTTAACTATGAAGTAAGCGATCAGCCAAAGCTGACTTATCTAGTAGTGAAATATGGATCTTGGCCTACTTATATGACTTGATTTATATAGTAGGAGCATCATTTAATAGAATTCCTTGTTAAATGATTTTGTATGCATGACTCTTATTTGTGTGAGTTGATCATTGTTGTAGAATTTCCATGGCACAAAACACTAGCACAATGTCACTGCGATATGTCCCTGAGAAGGAAAAGTTGAATGGGAATAACTTCCTAAAATGGTATCGCAACTTGAGGATAGTCCTCAAACAAGAAAAGAAGTTGTATGTCTTTGAAGGGCAAGTTCCAAATGAACCGGCGCCTAATGCTTCTAGGGCGGAAAGAGATGCTTACAAGAAGCATGTTGATGATACATTGGATGTTGCATGCCTTATGCTTGTTAACATGGACTCTGAGCTTCAGAAGCAACATGAGACCTCGGGTGCGTTTGATATGATCGAACATCTGAAAATGCTTTTTGAAGAGCAAGTAAGGCATGAGAGGTATGAAACCTCTAAGGCATTGTTCCAATGCAAGATGGCTGAGTCATCAGTGGTGAGACCTCATGTGCTCAAAATGATTGGATACATTGAGAGCCTTGAGAGTCTAGGTTTTCCTTTGTAAAAGGAGTTGGCTGTTGATCTAGTCTTGTAATCGTTGCCGGATAGTTACAGCCAATTTGTCATGAATTTCACTATGAATCATCTTGACAAATCTTTGTCTGAGTTGCTTAACATGTTAGGAACAGTTGAGCAAAAAATGAAGGCAAACAAATCCAACAACATTTTGATGGTTGGAAAAGGCAAAGGAAAGGGTAAAGCCAAGTTTTACAAGAAGAAGAAATGTGCCAAAAAGTTTGGTGCATGTGCATCTTCTTGTTCCCATGTGCTGAAACCCAAAGGTGGTATTGCAAAGGAAGGACAATGTTTCCATTGCAACAAACCTGGCCATTGGAAACGCAACTGCCCTGTTTACCTTGAAGAGGTGAAGAAACAGAAGGGAAGTAAGACTTCCAGTTCAGTTATTTTTGTTATAGAAGCTAATATCTCTATCTCTGCATCATGGGTATTAGATACCGGATGCGTTTCTCACATTTGTGTAAATGTGCAGGAACTGAGAAAGAGTTTGAGATTGGCAAAGGGTGAGATAGACCTGCGCGTGGGAAATGGAGCAAGAGTTGCTGCATTAGCCGTAGGAACTTACTATCTTACCTTACCGAGTGGTTTGGTTTTAGAACTAGACGATTGTTATTATGTACCGACCATAAGCAGGAATTTGATTTCTGTGTCTTGTCTTGACAAGAAAGGTTTTTCTTTTGTAATAATGGACAAATGTTGTTCTATTTATTTCAATAATGTTTATTATGGTGGTGCGTATTTAAGCAATGGTTTGTATGTTCTTAACCTAGAAACCACAATCTATAACGTTAATACGAAGAAGGTTAGAATGAACGATTCTAATGAAACCTATCTTTGGCATTGTCGATTGGGCCATATAAACGAGACTCGTATATCTAAACTCCATAAAGATGGACTTTTAGACTCATTTGATTTTAAATCATTTGAGACATGTGAGTCATGTTTGTTAGGCAAGATGACGAAGGCTTCTTTTACCGATAAAGGTGAAAGAGCTTCGGACTTGTTAGGTCTTATACATAGTGATGTAAGTGGACCGATGTCGACACAAGCTAGAGGTGGATTCCAATACTTCATTACATTTACTGATGATTTCAGTAGGTATGGCTATGTGTATCTAATGAGACACAAGTCAGAATCCTTTGAAAAGTTCAAAGAATTGAAGAATGAAGTGCAGAATCAACTCGGCAAGAGCATTAAAATGCTTCGATCAGATCGAGGAGGTGAACACTTAGGCCGAGAATTTCTTGATCATCTAAAGGAGTGTGGTATAGTATCACAGCTCACTCTACCGGGTACGCCTCAATGGAATAGTGTATCCAAAAGGAGGAATAGAACCTTGTTAGACATGGTTCGCTCGATGATGAGTCAAGCTGACCTTCCTTCTTCATTTTGGGGACATGCATTATTGAGTGCTGCATTTACACTTAACCGTGTTCCATCTAAATCCGTCGAAAAGACACCATATGAGATATGGACTGAGAGGCGTCCCAATTTGTCTTTTAGGAGAATTTGGGGTTGTGAGGCTTACTGAGACGTGAAGCATCAGAAAAACTCGGCCCTAAATCCGACAAGTGCCTCTTTGTAGGATACCCTAAGGAAACTAAAGGGTATTATTTCTACAATCCCATCGAGCACAAAGTGTTTGTTGCTCGGACTGCTATTTTTCTAGAAAGAGAATTTATTTCTAGGAGAATCAGTGGGAGGAAAATAGAACTCGAAGAAGTTCGAGATATTGAGGCTGAGATGGAACAAGGACAGGAACCACAAGATGTTGTGGATGAGAATCTTGTGCCTGTAACACATGGACCTTACAGGTCGGTTAGGACTCGGTATGAGCCTGAGAGATATGGATTTCTTATCACTCACACTGGGGACGTGATGCTCATAAAAGAGGATGAGCCCACTTCCTATAAGCAGGCCATTACGGGTCCGGATTCTTAGAAGTGGCTGGAAGCCAAGAATTCGGAAATGGAATCCATGTATCAAAACAAGGTATGGACCTTGGTTGATCCACCTGAAGGGGTAAAACCCATAGGGTGCAAGTGGGTCTTTAAGAAAAAGACCGACATGGATGGTAATGTGATTACCTATAAAGGGCGATTGGTGGCAAAAGGTTTCAAGCAAGGTCATGGTATTGACTATGATGAAACTTTCTCGCTAGTTGCCATGGTTAAATCCATCCGGATTCTATTGGCTATAGCGACATACTATGAATATGAGATATGGAAAATGGATGTCAAAATCGTTTTCCTTAACAGAAATCTTTTAGAGGATGTGTACTTGACACAACTTGAAGGTTTTGTCGATCTAGAGAATGCAAATATGGTATGCAAGTTGCAGAGATCCATTTATGGATTGAAGCAAGCTTCTAGGAGTTGGAATCTTCGTTATAATGAAGTGATCAAAGAGTTTGATTTCATTAAGAACGAAGATGAACCATGTGTTTACAAGAAGGTTAGTGAGAGCATTATTGTTTTCTTGTTGTTGTATGTTGACGACATCCTACTCATTGGGAATGACATTCCGACACTATAGTCTGTAAAGGCTTGGTTAGGGAAGAATTTCTCAATGAAGGACTTAGGAGAAGCAACCTATGTGTTAGGCATAAAGATCTATAGAGATAGATCCAAAAGGCTTCTCGGGCTAAGTCAGAGTACATATATTGACAAGGTGCTAAAGAGGTTTAGCATGCAAGATTCCAAGAAAGGATTCTTGCCCTTGTCACATGGCATAGCTCTCTCAAAGAATCAATGTCTTATACGACTAAGGAGAAAGAGCGGATGAGTAAGATTCCTTATGCTTCTGCAATAGGATCTATCATGTATGCCATGCTATGTACTCGACCGGATGTCGCTTATGCTTTGAGTGTCACAAACAGATATCAAGCTGATCCCGGTGAGAGTCACTAGACAGCGGTTAAGAACATCCTTAAGTACTTGAGAAGGACTAAGGATGCATTTCTGGTTTACAGAAGCGTGGATGAGCTTGTTGTAAAGGGCTACACAGATGCTAGCTTCCAAACCGATAGGGATGATTTTAGATCGCAGTCAGGTTATGTGTTTTGTCTTGGAGGTGGTGTTGTATGCTGGAAGAGTTCAAAGCAAGAGACAGTTGCCAATTCTACTACCGAGGCTGAGTACATTGCTGCCTCAGATGCGGCGAAAGAGGCTGTTTGGATCAAGAAGTTCGTAACTGAACTTGGGGTAGTTCCGAGCATTGAGAGTCCGATTGAGCTCTAATGTGATAACAATGGGACAATCGCATAGGCTCAGGAACCAGATACCACCAGAGATCCAAACATATTCTCCGATGCTATCATCTTATTAGAGAGATCATAGATAGAGGCGATGTCAGACTGTGCAGAGTTCCATCTCAGAACAATGTAGCAGATCCGTTGACTAAGCGCTCACACAGCAGAAGCATGATGGTCATGCTGCGTCCATGGTATTAGATACATGTATGATTGGCTTTAGTGCAAGTGGGAAATTGTTAGTGTAATATGCCCAAAATCCAATCAATGGATGTTTATTTGTAATCATGTAGACACATTAAGGTTATTCCAATAAATATCATTTATGAGATAAACGCTTGCACATATTTATAACCCTAGAATATTCATATATTCTTAAATGTCCCTAGTCGATTATTATTATGGATGGGTTGTAATGATAAATTAAGACTAGCGTATGTTGAGAATTATATGTGATATGAATTCTACATACGAGTACATGTTAGAGAACTTGTGGACTGGACCGACCTACATAAGAACGCTACTTGGAACGTTATATGATTGTCATTAGCGGTTCTTATATGTATTGTCCTTAGACCTGTGATCATCAAGGTTCCCAACATATGAGTCGTATACTTTGATATTACTCTTGGCTATTTCGTAAATGAGTAGACTTAGTGTAATCATTGGGTATATGATAAATGTGTAGTGTGTTTTGTATGATCGAGAGGGGATTCGTCCAACCCATATAACGGGTATATTATTGGTTGGTTTCTTGATAGAGTTGAACTGTAAATGCACGGCCGTGCTCGGATTATGATATGGTGATATCATTAGTATCCGTTTTACACAGTTTGCTCGAGGATCAAGAAACCGAGATTAAACATATGCGAGATTGACATATTCCATGTCTCGTGTTTAATCTTGATAATGGGACGAAGGGACGATGACATGTTTACGAGGCATATTGAATCAGTACTGATCTTGTCGTTCGAGTAGCAATGATGTGTTGCTAGACACCGCTCTTTCCTTATAATTGTAAATGAGTTTACAATTATTGTCGGACGTTACAAGTGCCTACAGGGGCACACACTTAGAATCGTTGATTCGAGCAGGTGGTTGAACCGTGGTTGGACCATGGTTCGACCAAGTGTGGTTGGACCGTGGTTGGACCAGGGCCGTTTTGGGCTGGTTCGATTCACTGATTGTCATAATTACTGAGCCAAACTTGATAGTATGTGATGTGTAATCCCATTAATGCATACTGGAGACATGATTAGACTAGATAGTGGTGGAATCTTAATCATGTTGGCCATTCTTGTCTCTAATAATCTATGCATTTATTGGAGTGAGTAATCAGATTACTCTACACCTTGCACTCTGATTTTTCAGAGCATCAAAAAAACACACTCACCGCTTCATTCTTTGAGAAAGAAAGAAGAACACAAAACACCATACAACTCCCAGAAATCTGCAGCTAGCACTGCTATTCGGGAGAGCTCGGGTAGGAGATCGTGAGACGGTTTCTGGTTAGTCATCAACGATTCGTGTGGATACCGTAGAGGGGCAGGATTTCTGTCTGGCTCTTACTGATTCGTCCCTACAGTTGGGTGAAAGACCTCAACCGATTCAGGTACGTAAAAATTGTTATTCGGTTTAGCTACCCTTCACTTGGATCCTCCATGTGTATCCGGTTTTTCCGCTGCGTATGTTATTGCATTTGATTGTCAGTTTGCATACCCGGATACATACAGTACAAAGTCAGAGATTCAACATTAACTAAATATCCAAAAACTAGATAACGTGGCAAAAGGAAGGACCTGCAGAAAAGAAACAAGCAGCCCACAATAGCTAATAAGCAACCAAGTATATAGTCACGCACAAGAAAGATAAATGAAACATTACAGACAATAAGACCTAATAAATAAGAGAGTATATAGTCCAAGGTATGACTATTATACTCTCTTTGTTGAAAGGCATCCATGTTTAATAATAAATTCTTTTTAAAAAAAACCACTTAAACACTACATAACGAAGTGGAAAATAGTGTCAGAACCCAAATTGGAATGTGTTTAGCATCTGAACCAAAGAATGTTTTTGACAAATTAAAAAAAAAAGGAAAGCAAATCAGCCTCATCACTAAGCCAACTGAAACAACACCAAAAGATGGCTCATAAAAGATTCAAGGTGAAAGCAAACATAAAAAATACAACAAAGACAAAACAAGCGTTAAAAAGAGACTGCATTAACTTTACCCCAAAAAAAAGAGGTTGCATTAACCAAAACATAAAGAATCGGCAATACGCAAGAATCAAGGCTCCTTACACAACACCATCAAAGGTCAAAGAAGTTTCAACAATGTTTGTTGTAACAATAATTAAATCGCCTACAGTTTGGTGGTGGTGTAGTAAATACACGCACCTGCAGCATCATGCAAACTAGGAAGTTGTCATTGTCAATCACAAAAATATAGTGACAGTTTATGTTGTTAAGGTCATCACAGGTCTCAACCTTGACTTTTTTTTACATTCATAAGCTGGAAATAGAAAATTTAGTTGGAAAAGCACAAACAAGAATAAAGATTGAAAAGCATGCAATTTTAGATTTTCTATAAAACACGAATTTCCTAACAGGAGAGGATAAAGTTAAAAAAACTTGCTTTACTAGTAAAAAGAGACTGCATTAACCAAAGAAACAGCAGAAGAGAAATCAAACCAGGCCTATAAGTACACTCGGGGAATCAATTGAAGACATCAAAAAGCAAAAAGAACTAAGATCCTGAACTAGTGGCAGACTTGTGCAAATTAACAAAAACAAACAAGCATAGGAAACAATTCTGCAGAACCTGTTCTTGGAAAACCAAAACAATCAGATAGCTAATCATTAGAAATGGGCAAACCCCAAGAACACCTAAACCAAACAAAATTAGTTTAAGAAAAGGATTTCACTCACTCACAGAGGTTAATTAGTGCAAAGGATTGCGTCTCTTTGCGGGCTTCCTCCTGCAATGCCTCGCGAGCCTCCGCGTCTTGACTTTCTCGACGCCTCTGGAACTCGTGCGTGCTATGTCAGTGTGGTTATGTAATGGAGGTGGAAGAGGAGATTTGGGGAACTAGGAGAGGGGAGTTGGCTGGAGGTGGAAGAGAAAGATTTGAGGATGATTTAATTTTGGTTAGGGTTCGGTGTTTTTTTAGGAATTTAGGAGAGGGAAATTTTTTGGGGGTTTAGAAGAGGGAAAATTTGGCGCTATAGCAGAGGAAACTTTGGGGATTCAATGATTACTTTTTTTTTCTTTTAACTGAAAATAGACCCAAAACTTGGTGGCAGTCTTTTTTTTCGCTGCAAATGGATGCACTAACGGCGGTTCACGCTGTCCGCCGTCAATAAAACGCCGCTATTCGCATCGATTTGTGGCACTTGCATGTTCCTACCGCAAATTGTAGCAAATGGTGGCGGTTTTGATGGATCGCCGTAAGTAAATCGCCGCTATTTGCATTAAGTTGTGGCAGATGCATTTTTCGCCGCAAATAGCAAATAACGGCGGTTTATCGAGACCGCCGCAAAAAAACCGTCGTTATCTGCGCGCTTTTTTGTAGTGTGGTTTGCAAAAAAAAAAAATCTGATGGTAAGAAGCCAAAACGTTCTTTAATTCATTGATCGGGACCAACTTTTTTTAATTAGAGCAAAGCTTCTTTTTTTTTTGGTAAATGCTCCTCTCGAATTTGCTTTTGGTTTTATTTTTCTGGGAAGTGTTTTATTGATTCAGGTAGGTCATATGTGCTTTTGTATTCGATTGGGACTCTCCACTCCAGTTATGTTTTTGTTTTTGTATTCGATATAGGGACTCTCCAGTTGTTATGTTTTGATGTAGCTTTTTAATTTACAGATGTCATGTACTCTTAACACCACCTATGAGGACTTCCTTAACACCTAGCTACGATGTGGAAGAGTTGAGTTGAGCAAGAATTGGACTATTTTCGGCTAATCCATTCCCCGGGGACCACTGGAATATTGTTACATGTCATGGCTTTCGTTATTTTCAACTTTGCAACTATTTTTTTCCCCTCTCACACTCTCCTTGAAACTCATATAGTATTTGGTTTTCACATCTGATCTGAGAATTGATAATTCAAGAATGGCTTCAAATTAGAAGTTGTATACCAAGAGTGCAATAACGGGAAGAGATAGACATCAAACGAACCGTGAGGGAATTCACGGCAAGCCAAAAAAAGAAGGTGCCAACTCGTTCCATGAATTGCCATTTGTTTTTGGTAGAGAAAGCTTGGAACTAACTTGTTTCCTTTTTTGTATATATTTTGTTTCCTATGAGAAAAATCCACCACAAATTCAATACAACGTTGAATCCCGATTTTCCATATATTGCAATTTCTCTTGATTGAAGTCCTAGAATTCTTAGTCACCACCTCTAGGAGAAATATTTTACTATTATAATCAGGTTCACAACTAATCAAATTTGAGGAGTCCCGTCATAAAATTTCTCCACCTATAGTATAAGTCCGATCCCATAACAATCTTTAGTGATGAGTTGTTCAACTTTCTGGAGAGGATTGGTGGGTGAGGGCTGAACACGGTCCTGCCGCATAAATAAAAATTTTAACCCGCACCACTACATCTATTTGCATTTTGCAATTTTTGTATGACTTCATATTATAATAATGGACCCTGAAGGTGGATACATAAAATAAATATAAAAACGGAGCGAATCTAATGCAAGAAAGTAAACTTAATAACTTAGCCAAATATGTTAAAAATTTTTAAAAAGTTTCAAAATATTAAAATATAAAAAAAATCTGGCATTATTTCTCAAAAAAATCTGACATTTACACGGTCCACGTACCATGTAGATCCGTGTGTGACAAGGGTAGACGGACGTTAAAAACATAAAACATTTATATAAAAACTTGCATAATATAACCTCTTTATAAAATTATGTGAAGATTTTGAATATAAAGGTGTTTACGGAAGTAAATTAGAAACTACACTATAAGTTGCAAAAAAAATTAATATAAATATCATATATCATAAAAAATTATGGAAATTTATTATTGTAACGATCTTTCATATTCATATCCAAGTGAAAAAAACAGGAAAGGATTATTTAATTTTAATTATAAATAAGTTAAAATTTGTACGAGTGTTGAACTCAAATATATGTTTACCGTCGTCCAATCAACGACCAATCATCGTGCAAATTCATGACGAAGCGAATAGGAAAGAGATGGAAATATAATAATAAAAACAATAAAAAAAATAGCAAAAATATAAGGAAACCACAACCATGGCTGCTACATAGCCTCCACATTTCTATAAAATCCTCCGTCTTTTCAGGCCAATTTTTTTATCCCACAACTCTCTCTCGCCCTAGTGTGAAAAAATAAATAAATAAAATAAAATAATGGCAGAGGCAACCCCACTCCTCCACAAATCTGACTCGGCTGATTTTGATCCACCATCAAAACAACCCCTCCATCTCGATGAAACAATCGAGCAATGCATCGGTGGCTTTAGCTTTGCTCAGTTGATCCAAGTTCTTCTCCTAAATTTTGCATGGGTCCTTGATTCCCACCAAAACTTTATTAGTATCTTCACCGATGCAGAGCCAAAATGGCACTGCACCCAACTTGGAAGCGAGCCATGTAGTTCAGCCACCGACGTCTGCCACCTCCCTGACCATGCTTGGTCATGGGACGACCCTGCACACACCACCTTCATATCAGATTGGAACCTCCAGTGTGAGAGTTCCTTCATCAAAAGCCTACCAGCTTCTTCATACTTCTTGGGGTGTGTATTTGGTGGACTGTTCCTAGCCACTCTAGCTGACTCCTCACTTGGACGGAAGAACTTAATTCTTCTCTCTTGTTTACTCATATCCATCTCCACTTTGTTCATTGCTTTTACCGATAATTTATGGATCTACGCTCTCTTGCGGTTCATCAGCGGGGTAGGTCGGGCAACGTTAGGGTCAACATCTCTTGTTCTATCCATGGAGCAGGTAGGCAAACGCTGGCGAGGCCAGGTAGCAGTTGTTTGCTCTATTTGTGCCATGTTCGGGTTCTTGAGCCTACCGGGTATTGGCTATCTCAACAGAGGCAATTCTTGGAGGACTCTCTACCTATGGATTTTTATTCCTACAATTCCCTATTGTGTGTTAGTGTTTTTCTTTGTTCACGAATCACCCAGGTGGCTCTTCGTTCGCGGACGCAAAGAGGAAGCCATATCCACTCTGAAAGCTATTTCACCCACCAACAATAAAACCAAGAACTTGATCATGGCACTGTCCAGCGTTGCAGTATTGGAGCAAGAATCAAAAAAAGTAGACACTTTCGCCCCCTTCAGGATTCTCTTCCAAAGAAAATGGGTTCTTCGTAGATTGTCCACTCTTTTATTCATGGTGTGCGGAATAGGGACGGTGTATTATGGGATGCCACTGAGCCTGGGAAACTTATCGTTCAATCTCTACTTAAGTACCGTGTTAAATGCCTTGGCAGAGTTCCCGTCAACAATAATTATATCGCTTGTTGTGGATAGGTTCAACAGGAGAAGTTTGCTGCTCGTCTTTAATATGGTAAGTGGGATTTGTAGCATTCTATGTGTAGTGATGGGCGAGGTGTCTACCCGAATACAGATAGGGTTGGAGTTGGTAGCTTTCTCTAGCACGTGCATTGCATTCGCTCTTGCGCATATTTACTCCATCGAGTTGTTCCCCACATCTGTAAGGAATTCGGTTCTGTCTTTGACTAGACAATCGATTGTGTTAGGGGGAGTATTCAGTCCAGTTCTGGTGGCCGCAGGGAGAAGAAATGATTTCCTATCGTACGGGATATTTGGGTTGGTGGTGATATTTTGTGGCTTGCTTGTGGTGTTATTGCCAGAGACCAAGGGTAAGAAACTCTGTGGCACCATGGATGAAGAAGAAGAGAGCGAAGAGGGATCTGCCTTTCATGGGACAATATGCGCATAAAATTAAGGATTAATTTCCAGCGGGTTAGCTCCTACGTTTTCTTTGCACCAAAAGTATGTATCCCGTGCCGATTGTTAAATGTTAATGATGGAGTACTTTAGCAACTTTCTGTATTTTTTTTTAGCCGAACTCAATGCTTTAATGCGCCCCCAGGTCACAAACTGGCGTCATACAGTTCGGCTACAAACTCTCTTGTATCTTACCCATACTTATTGCCAAAGTTGTGTGGGTTAAACCATTCCCCATAGCGATATACCATTAATATTTGTATTTTTATTATGATTCAGTGTCGAATTCGACCCACTCCTTACAATGTAGCTATATATTTCATCAGCACATACTACATTTGTTATTTCACTCACATACTCTCCACCGTGTCGTTCCCCCAATTACCCATATCTTTTCTCTTTTTTAGTTTCCATTTTGTATTTGGAGTTTTGTCTCGACTAATCTGGATTGATCAAGTTGCATACTTGGTTATAGTAGATGAATCTCCAATAAGAATTTTCTATATACATGTAGACTCGAACCCAAGACCTTCTTTAATCAGAACCAATTCGCTTACTAGTTAGATCAACCCAACATTCATACCTATATCTTAGGTTTAAATTCAGAAAGAAGGGAATACATCAGTACCAATGGATCCACAAATTCATAGAACTTCAGGCTAAATTAATAATATTACAGACGTGAGTTAAACTTTACACATAAGCTTAACAAGTTCACTAATAGTTAATAAAAATTTTCAAAATAATAGTACTAACGCAAATAATTCTCTTCCATATCATCCCAAATGCTCTCAAGTGCAACTAACGCACTTATGTTTTGCTGATGACTTGTTGGTATTCTCTGATGGGAGCTTAAAGGCTGCTGCAACCGTTACTCAAACCTTTCAAGAGTTTTATTTTCTCTCTGGCCTCAAGTTCAACCCTGCAAAGAGTGAGGCATTTTTCTCGGGTGTCCCTGATCATATTATTCCACAATTCCTTCAGATTTGTGGTTTTACTCTTGGCACCCTACCTGTCAGATACTTGGGTGTACCTTTGATTTCTGGCAGATTGTCTTTTGCCTATTGTCGACCTCTTATTGAGAAGATTATGGTAAGAATCAATGCTTGGAGCTCCAGATTTCTCTCTGCTGGAAAGTTGCAATTAGTTATATCAGTTTTGTTTAGCATCCAAAACTATTGGGCAAACATCTTCATTTTGCCTTCTAAAGTACTAAAAGAGGTTGAGAGGCTTTGTGCTTCCTTTCTATGGTCGGGCACTTCTAGCAATGCTCGAAAAGCGAAGGTAGCATGGTCAGAACTCACTTATCCCCGGCAAGAAGGTGGATTGGGTCTTAAAAAACTCAAAGAATGGAATCAAGCATGCATTGCTCGGAATTTGTGGAATTTATTGCTACGAGCAGGGTCTTTATGGGTTGCTTGGATCTCCACTTATGTTCTTAAGGGGAGGAGTTTATGGAGCATCCCCATTCCTTCTTCATGTTTATGGAGCATTCGCAAGATCCTCAAGCTACGATCTGCCTTCTTTTCTGCATTTTCACATTCTATTGGTGATGGCTGTAACACATTTGTTTGGTGGGATAACTGGCATCCCAATGGAGTTCTGCACTCTATCATTCCAACCTCTCAAATAGCAGGTACAAAAATCCCACTTCAAGCCAAGGTCAGCTCCCTCATCTCAAATAACTCTTGGTCTTGGCCGCCTAGTCGCCTTCCTATAATTTCGCAATTGCAATCGATTGCTATGACCTCCATAACCCCCTCTTCTACTATGGACCAAATCCATTGGATTCATTCTGCTTCTGGTTTGTTTTCTGTTGGAAGTGCTTGGGAGCTCATCCGTTCCAAGCGAGCTAGAGTTCCATGGTTTAAATTGTTATGGTCTGCTGGAAATATTCCCAAGCATAGCTTCATAGCTTGGATGGCGATTCTTGATAGACTAGCTACACGTGATAGACTCTGCAGCTGGGGAATCACATCAGACCATCTTTGTCTTCTTTGTTCATCTTTTGGGGAGTCTCGTAATCATCTATTTTTTGAGTGCTCTTACTCAACTGAGGTATGGTCGAAAATACTCACTCTCTGTAACTCTCATCGTGCTGTTGGGGCCTGGCCTTTTGAGTTTGATTGGGCCAAATGAAATTTGAAGAAGAAATCTATTTTTTCCATGATTCTGCGCGTAGCATGGTGCGCTTGTGTATATCACATATGGCGAGAAAGGAATAATCGCTACTTCTCACATTGCTGTCGCTCTCCTAGTGCAATTATTACAGATATTTGCTCGGATCTAAAACTCAGGTTCTGCGGGCTGACTAATCTCAAGTTTCGGCCCTTGTCTCCTGCAATGCAGCAGCTATGTACTTTTTGGGCCATTAAATTTGCAGTTTGATTCAGCTTGTTTGCTGACCTTTCATTGTTCTACCCGTACATGCTATCAGCTTGTCTTGTATATACATACTCTTGGTTGTATTCTTGTTAGGGTCTCCCTAACTCATTTTTGAAATGAAAATTATTTGATTCTCAAAAAAAAAAATTAAAAATAAATCGAAAGAAAGATTCAAGTTTCACTATGTTAAACGGTACATTACTCACTCACATTCTTCACAGCCAGGGCCATCATATATGTCTATTTTTGCCGCATCACTCGTACGGGGCAGAGGAGAAAAAAACAAGGGTCAGGGAACAGAAGCACACTCACCATGTGTGTGCCTACTGGCAATTTTGCTGGCTGCATGTGTGTTAGTACTGTTTTATTTTTTTTGTCAATTGCATGGGTGTTAATTGATTAACCATGATAAAGTGGAAAAAGTATATATAGGGTCAATACATTAACCAAACCCACCATCAAAAATATTGAATTATTGCACATATAACCTTGTGTTTAACATCTATGTTTTTTAACTTCGTGTACCAAATCTAACAGACAGAAGACACATATAACCTTTTTAAATGAATTGAGCTCATTTTAAGCCGATTCACAATTGCTGTAGTAGTGGAAGTTGGACGAAATCGGAAAACATGGCTCTCTGCTCTTTTTTTTTTTTTTTGCCGTAAACAAAACTGAATAATCAATCATCTTATACAAATTTGTCGCATACTAGGGAAAAATAGGCAACTCGACCTGTAACTGTAAAAGGGTTGTCCAAATGAATTGAAAGGAAAGAGGGAACGTGGAACAAACACTTGGTCTCAAACACAGCTTCTGGATTGCCATGGTCCACTGTTGATGATAGGAATTATGGTGACAACCTGATTTCACATGGAAGACACCCTATGATTGAGTCAATATCGACTAGGCACGTCTAGGGAAGAAAGTAAGACAATCAAAGAAAACCATGAGAGATAAAAATCGAGGACAGGTAGGTATGTGTAGATTCTCTCCTAGCCGGACATGTAACTAAAGTCTAGTATATGCATTGACTTAAGCTAAAGCATTAACTCTGTCGACTCAGAGTTGCTCAGGCTGTGAATCACATCACATGCGGTGACTGCTTTGGGAAGTACCACTAGCTAGATTAAATGAGAGTGCCAACGTAGTGATCAGAATCCTAGGGGTTAGATTAATCAATTAGCTGGTTGTTGAATGACATTGACTTAAGCTAGAGCATTCTATGCTTGTTTTTTTAGTGCATCACAAATCCTACATAAACTACCCGCCAGTAATTAAACTCATAAATAATCTTGATATCTTAAGGTCGGCCGTCCTAAAATTCTGGATGGGTAAACATAAAGAAGAAAAATGTAGAAGGATCAGAATGGTAGTTTTGCAATTAGTCATTGGCTACCTAAACAGTAGACAGCTGCAGCAACTTTGATTTTGCTTGGCTTTTCAATCTTCTTTAGAATAGGGGGGAGGAAACACCGGGAGGCAGAGCATGGTTTCGGGGAAAGAGCTGCCATCCATGTCCCATCCTCTCCCACCCCTCCTCTCCCACCCCATGTCCCCTGGCCTTCCAAGCAAGCTGCCATCCTATCACCACCAACACCGTCTTCCGACCACCGCATCCACCTCAACTGCACTACCTAAATCACAACCCACAAACACCAGCCCAAACCCCAACCTTCCCTACCCACATACACGCCACCCTAACTACCCCACAACCCAGCACCCCCACCCACCATTACCATTGAACCCTAAACCTCTATACTTTTCTAAATGGAACCGCAAAGCCGTTCAAAGTGCCACGGACAACGATCAAATCATCATCATGTACGTGGCTAACCTCCCCAGCAGATGGCTACCCACTGACATTCACCTTGTGATGTCAAAATACGGTGACGTCATGGATGTGTTTATCCCACACAAGTTAAACAGAAAAGGAAAGCGATATGCTTTTGTTCGATTCAAAAACAACATTGAAGCTCAATCTTTGACCGAGCGCATCAACTCAATGCATGTTGATGGTGAAAACCTTTTTGCCAGCCTTGCCAAGGCTCGTAAACCCAACATTAAAAGCAGGAACGTGCATGAGGCTCCACGGGGCTCTGAGAATCAACAGGCTCCACATGACCGTAGACACGGAGAGCGAATGCCTTTCGTTGACGTGGTGCGATCAACTGCGTCGAATACCCTTGTGGATCGTTCTGGAATCGAAAGTGAGAAAAAGAAGTCATGTTCCTCCTTTATACCTAAGGACGATTCCTTCGATTATTTGCAGAGAAGTGTCTTTGGTGTCCTCAAGGATCCAATGCCGATGGGCGCTGTTTCTACACTATTCTCTTCTGCAGATCATTCTATCGAAAAAATCATCCCTGTGGGTGGTGTCTCTTTTCTGTTTATGTTCAAATCAGTTACTGATATGCATTCCATGGTTAACAAGAACTTGGCAGTGGTATCTCAGTTCTTCAAATCTTTCAACCCTTGGAAAGATGGGGACACTGCCGTTAATCGATTGTGTTGGGTCTTGGTGAGGGGTGTCCCTCCTTGTGCATGGTCTGAAGCCTTTTTCCGTCTGATTATGTCCAGTATTGGTGAAATGGTTGACTGGAGCCCCCAAACGCGCAACAAAGAACGGCTGGATGTGGCAGAGATTTTAATTCTTACTAATGAGAGTGCCTCTATCAATAAGGTTTTGTCCGTCAATTTTGGCAACTTCCGGTACGAAGTAGGGATCTTTGAATCTCATTATGACCCACTAGATTGGGACTGGTCCGGCCCCAACGACAATCTTGTACCAACTCCGGTCGCCGATTCTCACACCCAAGCTCTTTCTCAAGGGCTGCAGCCTTCAACCGGTGGCGACCCCTCCACTTCATCACCCCCCACCCAACCTCACCATACTCCAACCACCCCTGCACACCATCACGTTGATGATACTTACGAGGATCCTTTTAAATTGAGGCCACTAATCGAGAAGCATGACCCTGTTAGTGGGACACTACAACTGACACAACCTGCACAATCTCCTCAACCCATTCCCTCTGAATTATCCCCTCAACCCATTCCCTCTGAATTATCTGCGTACGAGGAGCACGCCTTGTCAGTTGGCTCCACTAAATCTAATGGATCCCCACATCATAAATGCTTGCCTCACACCTTAAATCTCGGCCCAATCGCTCCCCCACCTTGCGCCCCTCCAATAAGCCCAGTTTCCTTTTCAAGCTTTAATAGCAGACCCACACTGAGCGGCCCACATATCTTGCCACTAGTCCCCTACCCTAATTCCCACTCTTCTTTCAACTCACCCATTAGAGGCCCATCACCAAGCCCTTTCAGGTCCTTGTTCATTGAAGAATACGGTTGTCCCAGTAATCTCCCGAAAACTACTTCCTTATCTTCTTGGGGTGGTTCATGCTTCTCCCCTCCCAGCGTAAATAACCACTACTCCTTCCATAAAGCTGTTGAGAGTAAAGTTATTGAGATCCTGCAAAGGATGAATGTTGGAAAAAACAGTAAGACCAAGTATATTACCAAGATGGGTAGTGTGACATCTATACCCGAAAGTCATCAGTTAGAGGCAGACTCTGACATCATTAGAATGAACAAGCGTGTGGGGAAATTGAAGGTAGGTGAAGAGGAAGAAGTCATCCCCGTTTCTTTTAGCGCATTAGAAGCCCAAGAAACTAACCGCATTGGTGACACGATTGGATGGAATCGAGAGAATTGTCGTGATGAAACAAAGTACGCGATAGAGCAGATGATTGTCGATGAAGCTTTTGATTGGGCCAAGTCTCGGGCTGTCGATTAAGGTACTCTGACCAGTATCGTGTTACTATCTATTTCTATGATTAATTTTCTATCTTGGAATGTCAGAGGCATTTGCTCCAATAGTAAGCAATCACATATACGCAGTCTTATCCAGCGAACTTGTGTTAACTTCGCTTTCCTGTGTGAAACCAAATGCTCAATGATGAATTTGGTCATATGTCATAAGCTATGGGGATCCGGTAATGTCGACTATGTGGCAGTTGACTCAAGAGGGAGAGCTGGTGGTATGATCATGATGTGGGATATTGATTTCTTTAAGATGGGAAGGGCGGCATCCGCTGACAATTGGATTGTTGTGGAAGGAATAATTCTGGCGCACAATTACAAGGTCACCGTTTGTGGAGTTTATGGAGATTCCACGGTGGATGGGCGGATACACATGTTCGAGTCTTTAGTGAACCTGAAGAGTAATTTCTCCGCACCATGGATGGTCCTTGGTGATTTTAATGAGACACTGGCTGCAACTGATAGAAAGAGTGGATGGATGTACCAAAGGGGCGCTGAGGCTTTCTACAAATTTGTTCAGAGTTTGAATTTGATTGAGTTTGCCTTAACAGATAGACAATTTACTTGGGGCAACCTTCACTCGGCTAGCAAGATTGATCGGATATTTGCAGAAGGGGAATGGTGTATTTGGTTTCCTGAGCTGCATCTCAAATCCGGTAGCAAGCAAAAATCAGACCACGTCCCGCTTTTCTTGACTCAAGAACTCGCCATTTGGGGAAGAAGGCCTTTTAGATTTATCTCAGCCTGGTGGGACCATCCTAATTTCTTGGCAGTTTTATCGGACATGTGGGCGGAAACTTGTGAGACGTATCCCGGAAAGTTCCATCTGCTGAAGAAATTGAGCATGATGCGTCAATCTCTGTCACACTGGAACAAAGAGACATTTGGAAACATCAATGCGCACCTCGTTGAAACTCAACAGAAACTAGATGACCTGGATAGAACCGCAGATCAAAGGGACCTATCAGCCTCTGAGTATAAATTAGCATGTGATTTAAAGGCTGAGATCGAAATTAAGACAAGACAAAGTGAGACCTTGTGGCGGCAGAAGTCCAGAATAAACTGGTGCAGGCTCGGCGACCGGAACACCAGATTTTTCCACCTTGCTGCGTGCAGCAGGGGGAGAAAAAACAGACTTCACCATGTGAAAATTGATGGTAATATAGTGTCCGATCCGAAGGAAATTAAAATTGAGTGCAGGAATTTTTTTGCTAAACTTTACAGCAAGAACATGGCAACCCGACCATCAATCGGCTCCCTTCAATTCAGAAGACTAGACCCGATAACTGCAAATGCATTGGAAAAGCCGTTCACCATGGAGGAGCTGAAAGCAGCCGTGTGGAGTTGTGATAGCTCCAAAGCACCGGGACCCGACGGGTTCAATTTCTCCTTCTACAAGAGGTGCTGGAATTTTATTAAACATGACCTCTTTGATATGCTGACCTATTTTGCAGAGTATAGACGTCTACCGAAAGGAGCAAACACCGCCTATATAACTCTCATAGCAAAGAGGAGTGGGGCTGACAGTCTCGACGAATTCAAGCCCATCACCCTTGTAAATGGTCTGTACAAGATAATATCCAAAGTTCTCTCTCTCAGGCTTAAGCATGCGCTGCCGGAGGTGATTGGGAAGCAACAAACTGCTTTTATCGAGGGGAGAAGCATTATGGATGGTGCCTTTTTTGCAAACGAAATTGTTGGCGATTTGAAGTCTAATAAAAAGAAGGCCATTATCTGGAAGATTGATTTCAAAAAAGCCTTTGATTCCGTTGATTGGAACTACTTGATGCAGGTTATGGAGGCTATGGGCTTTGGAGAAAAATGGAGAGGCTGGATTTTCGAATGCATGTCCTCTTCCAAGGTCGCTGTTCTGGTTAATGGTACACCTACGGAGGAATTTTGTACCGGAAGGGGACTTAAGCAGGGCGATCCCCTCTCACCTTTCCTGTTCAATATAGCAGCTGAAGGACTTCCAAGCATTCTTATGAATGCACGTAGGTCCAATTTGATCAGTGAGATACATGTACAGAATATCCCAGTCTCTATCCTTCAGTATGCCGATGATACGATACTATTCTCGCCTCCTGATATGCCATCACTACTCAATCTTAAGCGATGCCTCCGAGTCTTTGAGATTTTGTCAGGGTTAAGCATCAATTTCCATAAGAGCAGCGTACTTGGAATCGGTCTGAAACATTCTGAAACATCTCATATTGCTGGAGCGCTCCACAGTCGTGTCGAAAATTTTCCATTCAAATATCTCGGATTTCCATTGGGAGCAAACATGAGGAAAGCAGCAGCTTGGAAACCAGTCCTAGATAAGTTCTCCACCAAACTGAAGGCATGGAAGGGCAGACACCTCTCAATTGGTGGCAGAGTTACCCTAATTAAATCGGTACTTAGTGGATTACCTCTCTATTACATGTCAATGTTCCAATTGCCAATTGTAGTCGCGAAGAAAATTATCCAGATCCAACGTAATTTTCTGTGGAGTGGACTTGAAGAGAAAAGAAAGGCTTGCCTAGTTGCATGGAGGCAAATTGCCCTTCCGAAAGAGCTTGGTGGAATGGGCATCATTGATATAACCATCATGAATCAATGCTTGCTTTTCAAGTGGATATGGAGCTTTACGCAATCTGACGAAAAAGACTGGAAGACTCTTATTCGGAACAAAAGTGTTGATGAAGCCTCTACACTCACTCCTCACTTTCACCTTCAGAAATCATCAATGACTTGGCGTAATATTGTTCTCGCTGGCACTACCAACAGTCAATCACGATTTGCTTTGATGGATGGCTCTCATATTCGGGTAGGCAATGGCGTCAAGGTGCTCTTCTGGTCAGATAACTGGTCTGATAAAGGGGTGCTAAAAGAAAAATATCCTCGACTCTATTCAATATCCACATGCAAAAATTTATCTGTGTTTGAGTGTCTTAAGCGGATTGACAACCAACCTGCCTGGCTTTCGATGTGGAGAAGACCCCTGCGAACATGGGAATTGGAGGAAGCAGATCTTTTGAACCAAGACATTGCAACTATTCGTCTTCATCCAGAGGAGGAGGACTGCCTCAAATGGCTTGATGATAAGGATGGCAATTTTTCGGTCAAGGCTGGGAGAGATTTCATCTACAAGAAAATGGCTCTACGCCGATCCAAACCATTCCCCTGGCTGGCCCTATCCCCCTATAAGGTGGAGTGTTGGTTGTGGCTCGCAATCCATAACGGGATTCCCACAAGAGACGTTCTCAGATATCGCGGCATTATCTCCTTGGCAGATTCCATGTGCCCCCTATGCCATTCCCATCTTGAATCAAGGGATCACCTCCTACTAAAGTGTCGGGTGACCTGGCGCATTTGGAGTAAGTTGTGCAATTGGTTGGGAGTACAGTGGTGTGTACCGGCCAAGCTTGAAAATTTCCTTGCACAGTGGGCTTCCTTATCACCTTACCCTATTAGCAGGTCCCTATGGGTTGTAATTGGATACGCTGCCTTATGGACAATCTGGCTCGAGAGGAACAGACAAATTTTTGAAAACTCTGCTGCAGATTTCGACAGGTTCTTTGATCTCATTTTAGTTCATGCTACTGTATGGATCAAGGCTCTTCACCCAACTTTCCCTTTCACTGCATCCAACGTGATCGCCAATGCCGCTACTGTGATTCATTGGAATGGTGTGCGTAGGAACCTTAGCTTATTGATTATTTAGTGTTGATCTTAGCTTCCTTTCTCTCTATATACTTTCTGCGTGGCACCTGGGTATGATTGCCCAGTTGTGATACACCCTCTGTACTTGCTCTGTTTTTGTACTTTTACTCTCTACCAATAATAAAATCATCGTTAGCATCAAAAAAAAAGGAAACACCGGGAGGCGGGAGCTTCTGGAACTTTTCGGTTCTATTTCTACTTCAACCCTTCCATAATTTTTTTTTTCAAAAACAAACTTCAGCCCATGTAGTAGGCAATGAAGCTAGGTAGCCCAATATGAGAGAGCAGATCCAATAGTTTTTTTGTTAACGGCAAACGCTCAACTATAAGATGTGGATCAGATTAGCGCTCGCAAAACAAAAAGCACAGACCATAAAAATTTTAATTTTTAGAGCCTGAGCTGGCATCGATAATTTGATTTCATATTCCAATCAAAAGCAAATTCTATTTAGAGTTACGTTAAAAGATACTATTAGATCCTATCGTTTAAAAATGATGTAACAACTCCTACACTATCTTAAGTTGAAAACCATCTTTTGCCATCCTCCTTTCTCCCTCTTCTTTCTCAAGCGCTTAACTGTGTAAAATCAATGTTGTTATTGCAATCTGCATATCTATATAATGCATTCTGTCTATATATGAAAAACAATTGATTTTTTTTTAAAAAAAATTGTCTGATAAGCACAAACAACAAACAAGCTTCAAAAAAAAAAATTAAAACTTTTGTTACTGATTTGGTGAGGAAGGCGCGCGCGGAAAGGAATGAGAGAAAAAACAATAGTAAAAAAAAAAATTTAAATTTTATGTAGAACTTGAGCCGTTAGAGAACTTTTAAATTATGCATATCTACCTTGACCGCACAGGGAGGTAAATGAAGAGTTTCAATAGGCCAGAAACATGTAAAAAATAGAAAGAAGCCATCCAACGCACAATTTGCATTATCCCAATAAAAGGAAGAAATAAAAACCTACCAAAACACGGAAGAAAGTGTCCCCAAAAATTAAATATTATATGGAATGGAATAGAATGAATCGAACAAAATTTAGCGAAAAATCTAGTAGCTATTTAGTAATCCTTATTTCACCAAAAAAAAAATAGTAATCCTTTATAAGAATACGGAAGGAAGAAAAGAATAAGAAAGGAATAAGCCATAAAGACATAATAGAAAAAGAAAACAATAAGAGAAAAATAGCATAAAAAAAGAAGCTTAAAAAAATTGAAATAGTCATTATGTTTTCCCGAGATGATCCAGGTAACTACACCCTGGATATGTGTCACTGACTAGATTGCAGTTGTTTTTTCTCAATCACCAATAAATTAAAGAGGTGGCCCAGGGGATTTCTATATATAGCCTCCGCTTTCTATAAGATCTCCCCGCTTTATCGGGCAATTTATCCCACAACTCTCGCCCGCCCTAGTTGCACCCTAAACTAATGGCGGATTCAACCCCACTTCTCCACAAATCCGACTCCGCCGATTTTGACCCCTCGTCAAAACAAACCCTCTCTCTCGATGAAACAATTGAACAATGCATCGGTGGCTTCAGGTTTGCTCAGTTGATCCAAGTCGTCCTTGTAACTTTTGCGTGGGTCTTTGATTCCCAACAAACCTTCATTAGTATCTTCACCGACGCAGAGCCAAAATGGCACTGCACCCAGCCTGGAAGCGAGCCATGTAGTTCAGCCATCGATGTGTGCCACCTCCCTGACCATGCTTGGTCATGGGACGATCCTGCACACACCGCCATCATATCAGATTGGAACCTCCAGTGTGAGAATTCCTTCATCAAAGGCCTGCCCGCTTCTTCGTTCTTCTTGGGGTGTGTATTGGGTGGTCTGTTCCTAGCCACTTTGGCTGACTCCTCACTTGGCCGCAAGAACCTGCTTCTTCTCTCTTGTTTACTCGTATCCTTCTCCTCTTTGTTCATTGCATTTACCAACAACATATGGATATACGCTCTCTTGAAGTTCGTCAACGGGGTCGGTCGTGCAACGGTAGGGTCAACCTCTCTGGTTCTAGCCACGGAGCTGGTAGGCAAACGATGGCGAGGCCAAATGGGAGTTGTTTGCGCTACTAGTGCCATGTTGGGGTTCTTGACCCTACCGGCTATTGGGTATTTCAACAGAGGCGAATCTTGGAGGATTCTCTATCTATGGATTTCTATTCCTACAATTGCTTATTCAGTGTTAGTTTTTTTCTATGTTCATGAATCACCAAGGTGGCTCTTGGTACGCGGGCGCAAAGAAGAAGCCATATCTACCCTAAAAGCCATTTCACCCACCAACGATAAAACCATGAACTTGATCACGGCACTGTCCAATGCTCCAATATTGGAGCAAGAATCAGGAAATGTAGACACTTTCGCCGCCTTCAGGATTCTCTTCCAAAGAAAGTGGGCTGTTCGTAGACTGTCCATTCTGCTATTCATGGTGTGTGGCATAGGGACGGTGTATTATGGGATGCCCCTAAACCTGGGCAACTTGTCGTTCAATCTCTACTTAAGTGTCACACTAAATGCCTTGTCAGAGATCCCGGCATCAATAATTATATCCTTGATTGTGGACAGATTCAACAGGAAAAGTTTAATGCTCTTCTTTAATGTGCTAAGTGGGATTTGTAGCATTCTATGTGTAGTGAAGGGCAAGGTGTTTACTCGGATACAGATAGGGCTGGAGTTGGTAGCATTCTGTAGCTCGTGCACTGCATACACTCTTGCACATATTTACTGCATCGAGTTGTTCCCCACATCTGTAAGGAATTCGGTTCTGTCTTTGACTAGACAATCGGTTGTGTTTGGGGGAGTATTCAGTCCTGTTCTTGTGGCGGCTGGGAGAAGAAATGATTTCCTATCCTTCGGGATATTTGGGTTGGTGGTGATATTATGTGGCTCGTTTGTGGTGTTATTGCCGGAGACCAAGGGTAAGAAACTCTGTGACACCATGGATGAAGAAGAAGAGAGCAAGGGATCTCCCTGCGCATAAAATTAAGGATTTGAATGCGGCGTGGATTTTTGATGATGGAGTATTTTAACAACTTTCTGTACTTTTTTGCCCAATTCAATGCTTTATTGCCCCACTAGGTTACAAACTGGCATGCAACAGTACATTAACTTTCTGCTTTTTACTGGCATCCAACAACTTTCTTTATTTTACCCATACTTATTGCTTTGCCAAATCTATTGAAGTTGTATGGGTTAAAACGGTTCTTTCCTGCCTGGTTTTGCTGTCAAAACATTGAACAACGTTGACCCACTGTTAGCGGAAGCGAGTGCAATCCTTTATGATAGGCAGATCTCTCTGCTGCCACTGCAGCATCATTTTGAATGATCTCCGTTATCTTCAGCGAATAGGGCTTTCGGGATGTATTTCTTTTGCACCTAGAACTTGTAATGTATTATGGCTTGTTGAGGGCTATCAAGTATGTCTTGAAGACCTCACCCCATCCCCCATCCCCCTGACATCTGGCATTTGTAATTTACTTAGCGCTGATGTCAATCGGAAGTTAAATTAATGTTAATTGAATGAAGCACTTTCAGTCTCAAAAAGATCTCCTTCGGTGCTATACTTGGCAAGACAGTCAAGATTGTGTTGGGAGAATTGATTTCTGTACTAAATAAGAACATGGAAGAGCATTGATGATTAGATGAGAAAAAGAGCAATATACTTTTTTTTTTGTCGAAAAAAAAAGGCATCAGTGGTGTCATCATCGCCCCGTCGGTCAATACCGGTTACATCCTGGCATTAGACCCTCCTAATAGGAGAGACCGCCCAACCGGCGCACCAGCGGACACCCTCACCTGCTACGCGTCATAATACCGGGAAATCACCGGGCTCAACGGCCAACACCCCACCGTGTGGAAGGCCATATTCGGCCGCATCACACTATGGGCCTTGACTGAAAGTGCCGGGACTCGAACCCGAGTCTTAGAGATGGCAGGTTGAAGGCCTTGGATCGCCCCCAAGTTTCTCGATGAACTTGTCCCGATCAAAAGTCATCCTGCAAGTTCCCAATTTCTCAACACAAGAAAAAGAACTTGAATACTTAGTATCAAAAAACAATAACTTAAATACTGAAATTGTTCCCCTCACAGTGACTATGAAGCGCCCAACTGTGATTTAGGTCGTAGCAAACGACACATGACAGCTACTGAAGTAAAATGAACAATTTCGCTAAATAACAAAGCTACTGACTTTCAGTTTTCTGACCAAACGAAATAAAAACATGTGCTCGCTTTTTGCATATAAAATGCCCTAGACATTTTTTTTTTCCTTAATATGTTAAACGTTACATCACTCATTCACATTATTCACAGCTAGGCTACCATGTTTTTTTTTTTTGCCACATCACTCCTACTGACAGAGAGAAATAAAAATGGCCAGGGATCAGATGCAAACGCAGGTGCTTTCACTCCCAGGCCACGAAGTTCTAGCTATATTCTTCTAATTTCGCGCTGGCAATGTGTAGGCTACACGTGTGTTATTGTTTTTTTTTTTGTTCGATTGCATGGGTGTTAATTGAATAACCATGATATATATATAGTGTCGACACGTTAACCAGACCCACAGACCACAGTCGATAATATTGAATTATTTAATTTTTTAACTTTTGTGTACCAAATCTAACTGACAGCAGACGACAGACCTTTTTTTTCTTTTATCGACAAACGACACACCTTTTAAAATAAGTAATGAATTGAGCTCATTTTAAGCAAAAATCACGATCACTATAGTAGTAGGGGTTGGGCCAAGCGGAAAACATGGCTGAATCTTTTCTCTCTGTTTTTTTATTCCTGGAAACATGTCATCATCGACCAGCTTATATAAATTTGTCACATATTAGGAAAAAAAAAATTATATCCTCTCCTGTACATAATTTAACAAGAGAGGTAAAATAAATGTATTATATATATTAATAGCTGAATCCCTCACCAGGTTTTGACACATAGGATTTTTAGAGTCTTGCTTTTTTGCCATGTGTATGCTTTGAGGTCTTTACTTTTTGCCATGTGGAGGGTTCTAGGTGTTGTTTGATTGGCCCTTATTTTCATTGTAATTATCCCAATTAGAGTTAAGAAAAAACCTAATTATACACATCAGATTTTTTAGCAAGATTAGTACTCTGCTCAGATTTTTTTTTAATGATACAGTCCTAATTATACTACACTTTTAGCAAGATGAGTTTCTCATTCATTTTATTCCGATTTTTAAGAGAAAAATTTTCATAATTATCTCATAAAAATCTTTACTACATCACAGTCAGGGAGGGTGATACAGAATCCCAAACCAATTTAACTAATGTAATACATTGGGTCAGGCAACTTAAAAGTCCTATTGCCTGTAGGAATTCCCAAAAGATCGCACCACTGATCACCAATGTTCCCAATAATTCTATACCCTTTTTTCTCCAGCTTTGCTCTTTCATTTGATTTGAAGAAAACTGCTGTCTTCCCTTTATAAATAGATAGATCCCTGCAATCAGAAAAAAATTAGATATATTATCAAACCAATATGGAATATACCCCTAATTTCTTTGTTTTCTTTTTGTTTGAATAATGAACACATATGTTGCGTGGCTACAAAAGGTGGGTAAAATGACTCATTAGCCTTTGAAGACTCCAGTTTTGGATTTGTACTGTTTAAAAGATACTGAGATTAGATTAAAAAGAAGTTAAACCCTCCAGGATCAGATTAAAAAAAGTTAAACTCTCCATGAGATCAGATTAAAAAAAATTTTAGCCCTTTTATTTTGTTTCGATTTTTAAAAAAATAAATTTAATTGATAATTGTTAAATTCTTATCTCTAAATATTTATAAATACAGGTACAGGTTTTGTTTTTGATACTGTTTCTTCTTCATTTATTCTTCTCTGTTTTCCTACTTTTTTTATCTTGCAGTACGTACTATTCTTATTCTCTTTTTTTTTTGCTCTCTATACAATACTATTTTGGTTTTTAAGTTCCTGTATCTAATTCAGTTTCTTTAAAGAAATAAAAAAGTGTAATCACACAGAGAAATTCGGATGTTCGTACATTGATGTACGGATACAGTTTCTGTGTTTTACAGTTTCTTTATAATTTTTTTTTGTTTTTTAAGTTTCTGCTCATACAGTTTCTTTTCAAAAACAAAGAAGTGAAAACACACTAAGAAATCCGAATGTCAGTATAATGAAATCCGGACACAGTTCATGTGTTTTACAATTTCTTTACAATTTTATTTTGTCTATTTTGTTTTAAATTTTTGTGTGTCTCATATGGTTTCTTTTGAGAAACTAAAAATTGAAAACACACAGAGAAAATCCAGATGTCAGTACAATGAAATTCGGATACAGTTTCTGTGTTTTACAGTTACTTTACAATTCTTTTTTGTTTTTTAAGTTTCTACTCATACAGTTTCTTTTCAGAAACAAAGAAGTGAAAACACACTAAGAAATCCGAATGTATGAAATCCGGACACAGTTCATGTGTTTTACAATTTCTTTACAATTTTATTTTGTCTATTTTGTTTTAAATTTTTGTGTGTCTCATATGGTTTTTTTTTTAGAAACTAAAAATTGAAAACACACAGAGAAAATCCAGATGTCAGTACAATGAAATTCGGATACATTTTCTGTGTTTTACAGTTTCTTTTCAGTTTCTTTTCAATTCTACTTTGATTTTTAAGTATTTATGTCTGTGAAAATTTTAATTTCATTTTTATTTTTTCTATTTGTATTGTATTTGTTTTTTCCCCCTCATTTCTAATCTATTATTTTTCCCTTCCATTGCATTAGTTTTTTTACCAGTATTTTATATTATTTTCCAGTTTTTTTGGCATTATGTTGGTTTTTTAAAATTTCCTTGAATTTAATATTTTTTCCTATTTTTTTTTACATTGCATTAGTTTTTAAAAATTATCCAGTATTCTATATTTTTTTCCATTTTTTGGCAATGTGTTATTTTCTTCCAATTTCCTTGAATTAAATATTATTTTCGTGTGTTAGTTTTCTATTTTTCAGTTTCCTTTTTTTTCTTTCTTTCAGTATGAATGTTAGTAAGTATTAATATTTTTAAGAATTTATATAAAAGAAAACATTTTTTGTGTTACACTTTAATTGTATATTTAAATTTGTATAATATATTATTTTTTCAGAAGAATGAATATTCATACATTGGATGAATTGACCCCTGACAAGGATTCATGGACAATTCAAGTTAGGGTTTCAAGGATGTGGGGTCTTTGAATACCAAATTACAAAATTTTCTTATCAGTTTAGATTTGGTTCTAATTGATTCAAAGGTATGCTTATTTGTTTTTATTTTTTCCATTATTATTTAATTTTCACGAAATTTTTATAAAAAAATGATGGCAATATTAATTTCCATTGGATTTTTTTATTTAGTTTTATTTTTATTATATTTTCTTTACATTGTATTAGTCTTTTTAAATTTTCCAGTATTATTTACATTTTTTTATTTTCTGTTTGTTTTTTATTTGTTTTTTTCCTCATTTATAATATATATTTTTCCCCTTCCATTACATTTGTTTTTTCCAGTATTATATATTATTTTATAATTTTTTGGTATTATGTTGGTTTTTTTATTTTTCCTGAATTTAATTTTCTTGTTTTTTTCTTTTTTATTGCATTAGTTTAATTTCTGTCAATTTTCTTGAATTAAATATTACTTTCCTGTTTGTTATACATTGTGTTAGTTTTTTCCCAGAATATTAAGTTATATTTCTATTCTTTGGCATTGTTTTTTTTTTAATTTTGTTGAATATCTTCAAAAAAATCGTGGTAATATTACCTATTGTTGTATTTGTTTTTTCCAGATTAATATAATATTTTCTCTCTTTTTTTTCATTTTATTGTTTTTGTGTTACAAATTTTCAATAATTATTTATTACTTTCATGCTAAAAAAAGAAAAAAAAGAGAGAAAAAATATGAGATTGTGTTCCATATTCCATAATAAATATTATAGATTTGTTCATTATTTTGCTACTTTATTCTTTTGGCATTGTGTTTTTTCAGGTTTATAATATATTTTTATCCTTTCATTGTGATAGTTTTCTTATTGTTCTAGAATATATGAGATTTTATTTGATATTAAAAATTAAATATTAAGTAGTGTAAGTGTTAAAATAAAAAATATTACATGCCACTTAAATTTTCAGCAATAAAAAAAATTTGAAATTATTTTTTTTTGCTTTTATTTTTTGGCATTGTTTGTGTTTTTTTAGTTTCCCTAATTCGTTTACTATTTTCATTTTTTTTTAGGCTATTGTGTTAGTTTTCTTTATTTTTTGGATTATATATAATTTACTTTTTTTTGCATTGTGTTTTTTTAGAAAATAAATCTGATTTATTTATATTAATATTTTTTATAACATTTTTCTCCGTTTCTTTTTTCTTTTTCATTTTTTTGTGTTTCCAGGGTTCAATGATACATGCTGTAATAAAGAAAATCTTTATACAACATTTTCGGGCCAAATTGCGTGAGGGATTGGTTTACAAAATCTCAAATTTCAAGGTGGTCAAAGAAACTAACCAATATCGGCCTGTAAAGCACCAATATAAACTTCAATTTTTTGGGTCAACAAAAATTGAACAAGTAAAAGGGGAAATAACAAATATCCCTATGCATTTGTTTGATTTTGTTGACCAAAATATAATTATAGAAAGATGCAACAAGACTCTTTACTTATCAGGTTTGATTATATCTTTTTTTTTTAACTATTTATATCTAAAATTTTATTTGGCTCTAATTTCTATTGGATTTTGAAACGCCCCGACCCGAATTTACCGTACACAGTAAACACGTGCCGGAACTGTGACAACCCAACCCAACATGACTCAGCATACAGTGTATACAACAAATATTCGGGCTCGACAGCCCATAATAAAATCAACAATGAAATCTCAACCGGCCCAATGGCCCAACATTAATAAAAACATGCACAGCGGAAGACTTTAAATA